>VWZW01005507.1:1033158-1077361 GCA_013397115.1 Edolisoma coerulescens | reverse complement strand
CCGCCCGCCGCCTCCCTCACGCCGTCCCCGGGCAGCCACCGCCGGGCGGGGAAGCTGCGCGGCCCCTCCGCAGGGCGGGAAGGCCGGCCCGGCCCCCTTCTCCCCACAGCGGGGCTTGAGCCATACCCGCGCCTCGCAGGGAACCCTTACAGGGAACCCCCCTCGCCCCCCCGGCCACGCTGCCTCCGAGGCGGGAGGGAAAGCGGCCGCTACTCACAACTCCAACATCCACTGGCCCTGCAACACCAGGCTCCAGTTGGAGCCGCACAGCACTCGCACGCTGCTCCGCGGCTCGCCGGGGCTGTAGAAGGAGGAAGAAAAGCAGGCAGCGGGACCCAGCAGCGCTAAGAGGAGCAGAGCGCGGAGAANAGAGCAGGTGACACAGGAGCACGTCCAGGTGGGTTTGGAATCCTTCCTGACAGGAATACTCCATGACTTCCCTAGGCTGCCTGTTCCAGTGCTATGCCAACCGCAACGTAAAGAATTTCTTCCTCATGTAGAGGTGAAACTGTTTGTGTTTTAGTTTATGGCCATTGCTCCTCCTCCTGTCACTGGGCACCACTTCTCTGCCCCAGGCAGGCAGCCCATCCGTCCCTCTGCGTTCTTTACCCCGTGCCAGACACATAACTCTGTGTTTTCCTTGTCTTCAATGAGATTCCTGTCAGGCCCAGGCCCCTCTGAACTGCAGCCGCGCCCTTGAGTGGAATGATGGCACGCTCAATTAATGGAAATTAAGAAATCGACTTCTTTAGTTAGCCTGGTAAATTGACCAGGGGAAAAAAAAATAATAAGAGATCACTGTACAGGTCTGGGCTGCCTTCTTGTCTGTTATGAAAATCCTTGTTTGGCTGGAGATTATCTAGGCATGGAAATATTTTGTGCTGAACAATTTTTTAACAGTTACTGCAACACAATGCTGGTAAGTCCTGTTGGTAAAACATTCACACTTTTTTTTCCCTCAGCAGAGGAAATAGTAGCATTTACCACCTGTGAATTTTGTTGCACTTTACCAGTTTATTTAATGACGTTCCTTTACATCAATCCCGTATTTCCCCATAGGATTCTGGGCTTGATCAAACCATTCCTTAAAGCCCAAGTATTGGTCTGCCCTTTATTGGCACTGAAGTCGACTCAGGGTTAATATTCAGTGACAGACACAGAAGATGCCCCTAGCACCGCTCTCACTATGCAGAAATGGAACCGTGACAGCAATTTTCCTCTTTTTTTTACTCCTCAGGAGTAATGAGACCTCTCCCAATGACTCAGTGATACTCTCCTCACCAGGTATTCCAATAGTACCTGTCCTTACCAAAGAAGTGTTTTGCTGACAGCTTCCCAGCACTGCAGAGATCCCTGACTTTCTGAGCCATCTTGCCACTGCCTTTAATGCCAGCTGAGGATTAAATAAGTAAGAGCCTCACAGACCACATGAATCTTGTAATATTTTCTATGTGATACACTAACTCAAGGTCTGTATATTACAATTTTTCTAATCTTTTTGTGGTTTGTAAAAGAAAAAAAAAATCTTTCTCTAATTTATCATTGCCCTTCCTAAATGGACAGTGTAAAATTGGATGGTTTAGCAATGCTTAGACCTGGGATATGTAGTGAAGAGGAAAAAAATACAGCAGTAGAAATTATTTGAGAAGACACACACTTGGCTAAAGTTCCCTTGTGAAGAGATAATACAGAAAGGACTTTTTTTTTTTTTTCTGCTGCTAGTAAGAACTTGGGAAACTGAGGGAAACATGCTAATCTTTCTATAGAATCTCTAGGGAAAGAAGAAAAAGGGATTGGCCAAAGCAGAGAGAGGGTTGAGATCTGGTGGAGCCAAATTAAGAGAATTTGTGTGACAAAGAGCTGATGTGCAAAAGGGAAGGCTGAAGAACATTTTATTTGATGGTGGCACAGGGTGGTGAATAATTATAGTTATGTCATTAAAGAACATGCAAATGAAGGGGCTGAGAAGGAACAACATGTAAAATGATGGCTCCAAATAAATGGGAGTGTTCCTGTGAATTCCAAAGAACAAGGAAAGAAAAACTTACTTTGTAACTAATTTATCAGTCATTTATTGCCACATTCAATAGAGAGGAGGTTTGCATTTCAGGCAAACATTGATCAGCCACAAGGCAGAGTTGGTTCCATTCCTGGAAGAGAACAAGGTGTTCCTAAACCAGGGGAGACATGTCATGGAGCTGCTAATCCCTGTGAAGTAGGTCAGGCTTGCCAAGATGGGAGAAGGTACACCTTATTTGAACCTGATTAGGAACAGCCATTAGGAAATGGATGAAAAGAGAAAGCAAGGAGGGCCAGTTAGAGAAAACAAGTGTCTGGGCCAGGCCTTCTCTTGCTGCTGTGATCACTTCAATTACTCTGTTCCTTACACAATTTACTCCCCTTTAGCTCCAGTGGGCTTCTGTTGACCTGTACTGCTCCAGCTTGTACACTGAATGTGTGTGGTGCTCTGTTAGCTTTGTACAGACCTTGAGACCTACAGTTTTCCAACTCCCATACTCCCACTGCTGTTACAGAAGAGGTTTAGGAATCAAGTGTCATTTTAGGTTTCCACAGCTGATGATAGGAGTGTAGTCATGAACCCCAGGTAAGTTTTGGACAGAATTTGATTTAAAAAAAAAAAAGAATTCTAGTCTGTAAGTGTTTGCTTGCTTTAATCTTGATTATAAAATGTAACATTCAACTACAGTATGGAAAGAACAAGTGAACCTATATGAAGGGAAAGATGTCAACCTCTTTTTCTCTTGTTCTGAGACACTCAGCTCACAAATATTTCTGTGCTGGAATGATAATTTATCTTGGTGACCAGCCCTTGCTCTGCACAGAGGACACCACCAAAATACATTGTTTCCTAGACTTCCCCATCAGTAATTTCACTGTTTCTCTTGAAGGATGTGAGGAAGACAGGGCTTTGTGGTTTGCCACTATTTTCTGTATAGGGAGGTTGAACTAGGTGACTTTTAAAAGGTCTCTTCCCACTCAGACTACTCTGTGATTCTGAGTCTTTGTGTTCACTGAACTAAAATTTTGCTTCATCTGATAGTGTGGTTTTCTAGTGGAAAAAGAAGGGAGTTAAAAACTTAAGAGATTTTAGGTGTGTGGTACAGAGGATGAAGTTGGAAAATTCTTTCTGTAACTTGGTTTCTATCAGGTTTATTTTCTACTTTATTGAATGTTGTCCTATTATTAGTTTGTGTGGGTGTCTCGTGGTAAGGAAAGGTATTCCAGCATTCTTGACATGTTTTCTTTCACTGTGTGCCATGATGGATTCATGACACTGCCTAGAGCAGAATAAATTACTGCAACCCTCATTTTCCTAAAATACACTTGATATCACCATCTATGTAATTTTTTCCAGTCCTCTACTGGATTTCCAGAACTACCCTCCTAAACTTTTGGAATTTGTTCTGGATGGATTGGTTGTAAAACTAGAAAATAAGAGGTTATCATCACACAGACAATAGCAATGTTGATATTTCCAATTTTAATTTGTACATCTGTCTAACAAAACAACACAAATAACAGTTGCAATATACTTTTCACTATGTGAATGCTAAAAGAGGTTTATAAGTGAAATAATGTAGTAGAGAGTAAACAAGATGTGGCCAAAAATACATATTCAATGCATTTTCTTACATGGGTTTATTAACCATAAAGCTTGTTATATTTAAGGAGAATGGTTTAGTTTAGAATAGATAAATCAATAAATACTCAGCACTGTAACAGCTGGGAAGTCACCATGGCTCTGCCTTTGATATCCAATTAAAATGAACAAAAGCTTTTAGACAAAACTTTAAGTTTTGATCAGGAATTTTCATATCTGTCCTTGTAAATAAGACTAAAGAGTTCATTAGAATATTAAAAGAATATACATAAAGAGCTTTCTTGTTCATATGACTCAAATGAATGTGAATTTAATGACTACTCACCAAAAGGTAGGTATGCAATGACAGGAGGAAATCATATTTACAGGGTACTCTTCCCATAATACATCCAGTTGAATGTGATATTCAAGAACATCTCTTACTAACTTTGAGTTTTGCTGTCCTCCAGAAATGTAAAGAACTAGTCCTGTCAAGATTTGGAGACAAGTTATCAAGGGCATTCAGCATTAAAAAATATATCTTATTATCAAAAACTGTCACCTCTCACTTTTATGCTTCTTACACAGGGAAGTTGATGTGCACCAACAGTTCTTCCCTACCTTCCTGAGTGGCTCTTCTTGATCTTGTAGTATTAAATAGTACTGAAAAATCTGCTTTTTCACCTTGCCTGCATGTCCAGAGGTGGAGTTTGTCATCCAAAGACCGAAACAGAAGCACACCAGAGTACAACAGTGCTCAGTGTACTTCCTGCAGCCAGAGGTAGCCACAGGCTCCAGGGAGCAGGGATAATACCAGAGCACACCTTGTCCAGGAAGCATAAATGCCTCCGTGGGAGCAAGGGGAACAGCTTGCTCGCTGCCTCTGGAAAGGTGACTGCTCAGCAGGGGAGCTGGCACAGAAAGAATGAGTGTGGAGCCTGCAGGGCAGCCTGTTCCTGGTGCAATACCTCTGTGTTGGCACCTTCACTCTCTGCCAAGGTTCCAAAGGGAGGGAGAGGAAGTCATTCCCAAGCCTTATGTAACCTCCAGTCCTGTAAAGAGGTGCATGCTGGGGGCTCCCTCTCCCCACACAGCACCCCAGCATGCAGGCACGCCTCCACAGCCTAATCTTTGCACAAGGCAAGAGAGACCTCCCACAAGATCATCTCCCACCTCTACTGTGCATCTGTTCATTTTCTGCCTGTCAAGCCTTTTCAGAATTTAAAAGATCTTACAAGAGATAGGAGAACAAGCTTTCAAGTTTGAGTGCACCCGATCTGGACAGATCTGATATCAAATGTGAATTTTTATTGCTTGGCTTATTTTTCTTACCTTTTTCTTTCCAAAGTGGAAGGAAAGAGAGAGAACTGCTGTGTAAGGAATTGTTGCTTGCAATATATTTTTCTCAGCAATAAAAATACCTTCAAGACAGCAGTACAATTCTCTTTTTAGGCTTGACACCTCCAAAGCCTGATATATGTGGCTGAGTTAGATGGAAAGGTATTATTAGGTTTTTATTAGATTATGATGCAAGCTCAAGCTGGCTAGGCTCATCAGGCAGTAAATCCAGTGCCAACAGCTGTGGCCAAATTCTGTTCCTGTACCTGTTGCTGCTTGTGGTCAGTTTTCCTCTGGTTCCCTTCTGTCAGTTGTGAGAAGGGCATGGGGTGTACCAGGGCAGGATTTACAGTATAACCTGTAATTGACAGAGCAATTGGGATTGTGCTCCCTAAATTAAATCAGAAATAATTCTATTAAAGGAAGAAGAGTTATTCTTCCTTACACAATACAGGAATCCAAACTTCAGGCCTTAATCACACAACTAAGACTTGTTAGATAAGTCACGGGTATTACTGAGATATGGCTTTTACCATCAGTGTCTTCTTGTTTCAACAATAACCTTTTTTCAGCTCCTGTCTGGCAGCCACATGTTGTGTTAAAGAAGTGAATCAAACTGTGTTAGTCAGGCAGACCTGGAGATCTCCTATTGCCCTCAGCAGGGACTGCACAAGAATTGTGTGTCCAAAAGCTGCCCTGGGTCCTGTGAACACAGCAAGTGCTGTTTCCATTCCAGGCAGTGCCACCGTCTCCCTTCAGGAATGCCAAACTCATTTGAAGCCTGCTCTGGCTGCTGCAGGAGCTCAGCAGGGAAACAAAGGTGCAGATGGAAAGCCAGGCCGAGCTCACAGACGTCCTGTGGCAGAGGAGCTGCTGTGCCCTCTGTAACACACAGAATAGATGCTGTCATTTTAAAGGTTTAAATACATCAAAACTTCCTGCAGAAAGAAATAGAGCTCACCTGACAAGATGGCAAGTTTGAGAAAACGAAAGCTGTTGTGTCATAAGGCAAATTCTCGCTTGTAGTCAGTTTTTGGATAAGCATCTCAAAGACATATTGCAGCAGAGCCGTAAATCCAGATGCCACTGCATGTAGTTCTCAAGCAAAGCTTCCAAAAATCCCAACCTTTGCAAATATCTTTATTTATTAATCTGAATTTAGTGCTGAATTAAGCAACTTCTGATGAAAGCAGCAGAATATACAAGAAACAATAAATATTTTCCAATGTGTTGCTGTATCCACACTACCTTGTCAGAGTTTGTAGCCATTCTCTCCTACACTCAGAAAATATGTATTCACCTAAAAGCAGTGAAAAATAATATTTCTGCCCCCCATCTGAACAACTAATGGATATTCTGCCTTGATATATATTCCAGTTTTCTGAGGCTCCTATGGGGACAGTCTTCTTTAATAATTTTCAAGTTTTCAAAAGTGATGTTCATCTCCAGGTATTTTAAAACAGGTATAAAATCCTTATCCTGGACCTCCTGTTTAACCAGATCTCCTGTTCCTTTCCCACTTACCAGTGCATGATGTGGACCAAGAACAAGTAATGCTCAGCCTCTTTTTTTTCTTCCTGGTAACCATTTAAACAAGGTACCAGCTGCACAGGATGTTGCAAGGCACTGGAAAAACCTACCTGTAACAGAGAAACAGATTGAAATCCCCAATGAACGTGAGAAATGCAATTATATAACTGTATTGTGCCATAGCTTTGCCACTGTAATTCTCCTCGCTCTCCCTTTCCCAGAGACTGTTGAAAATAAGTTATTTGAAAGAAGAATTACATGCAATATGATCTGAGTTTAACTCAGCACTTATCTTTCATCAGTAGTGTCCAATAGACATTTCGGGCCATTTATTCTTGGGACAATGATCTCAAATTGTTCCTGGAATTTTAGGAACAAGATCACTTTCAGTTAGAGCCTAAAATCAGTGGGGTGATTTTATGATAAGTTAGTTGAATGAAAATTGGAGTCAATCCAAAAAGTTTTCTATACTGCAGTGTAAAGCAGGCGGAGTTCAAAATTCTTGGTCCAGAAAATATCTTTTTCATAACGAAAAATCCAGGTGAATGATGAGCCAGCTGAACAAAGGTGATTTTATTACCAGGCTGCAGAATTCCTATGAAATGGAATGTAAAGATTGCTTACATGTCATAGTAATTTATGTGGTCACAGAAGTAGCTCTGCTCCAAAAAGAGGTGGTATACAGATTAATAAGCCTGGGCAAGGGTGCGTTTATGAATCCCCTCTGCTGCTGGTGACCAAATGCCTCTCCACAGGTGCCAAGGAAAATGGGCCACTCAGACAACTGCTTGCAGGCCGGGCTCCATCTGGTACAGAACATTCCCAGAGCTCACTGGGCAGCTGCTGGGGCTGGCAGTTGCCAGAGGCCCAAACACTGCTGCTGTCAAAAGCCCCTTTCAGGCAGTTTGTCACCTGGGGTGGCACTTGTCTTTCAGGTAGTAGGACAGTGATCATGGCCTGCTGTGGCAGTCCCTGTTCCTGCAAAGCTGTTGCATTTGGCAGGAGTCTCGCTCCAGGAGCTACTGCTAGATTAGGCTGAAGATTGTTCCACAGAAAAATTGTAGCTTGTTGCTGAGCCACATGAAAGCAGAAATCTCTTAAAATGCAAATTGTCTGCAAAAAAAGAAAAGGCTACTCAAACTTCCAGGAAGCTGAAATTCTAGTCTTTTGTTTGCCAAGGCCACAGAAATCTTCACAAATACAATCAGCAACCCGTAATTAAATGCAGCTTCCAGAGTGTCCATAAATATTTAAGCTTATTGCAGCTTTCAGACATACGGTTTGATAATTAAGGTGATCCCCACAAGGAAAATGATTGATTTTGATTGGAGGGGGGAGGGTTCCTGAGCAGAGCACTTGTGATGCAGCCCTAGAACACAAGAGTCTCAGGCACAAAGTCAAGATAATATTTTTGAAAGAAAAGGAAAACCGTAGAGGGTGCACATTGATCTGAAGTGTGGGCTGATGATATGGGCTGATTTAAAAGTTTCTTTCAGAGCTACCCTTTTGCCAAAGAATGCATTAGCAGATATCTAGAAATAGGAGGCTTTATTTGGAATATGTTGAAGTTGGTAAGTGCTCAGAGGCTCATTTGCCATCCTTCTCCTGTTAAGTACTGTTCAGCTCCACAAGTGGACAATGTAAACCAGTTCTAATAAGTGGATTATGTATGGTAACAATCTAATGGATATAAGTACATAGTTTTATATGGCTTATTCCAGGAGAGCCCTGTACTGAAATTGATGGATATTCTCTAAGCTGATATTTTATGTTTTGACGTCCCATTTCTGCGACTTTTTCCATGATAAACGAATAGGAAAAAAATGGGAAAGCATAAGAAAATGATGGCCTTCTCTGTTTGTGTTTCAAATCCCACAGGCAGACGTTTTGCTTCTGTCTTGGAGATGCATTTGTGAAAGAAAACCACCAAGAATGCAAACCTGAAGCCAAAGGCATCTTGAAACAAGCCACGTTCAGTGGCTGAGCAGACACTGACACTTGTAACACTGACAGAGCCTTGGCCACAAAGACAGGAAGATTACTTCCTGATTTGGCTTCATAGGGAATTGTACTTCTGGCAAACTGTTAGGTTATAACTACAAATTTATAGTTTCATTTTTATTTAAGCACAGATCCATACACAAGAAACACGTCCAGCTAAATCACAGCTTCTGACAGCACTCCTGGTCCTCCTTTCACACGTGTTTGGGAAGAAGCTGTATTAAATGCCTCATTGAGGTAGAAGAAAAGAATACTCTGTTGCAGTTCAGAGAACAGTAAAAAATATTTTAAAATTAACAAACCCTCCAAGCAATTTCTTAAATGCAACCATGTGATTTCTGTTGCAGAAAGCAGAAAAAAAAAAGCCATAAGAATCTGCAGGGAATCAGGCAAGTCCCACCACACCCTAAGAAATGAGCTCTGCTGTCATTCTCTAAAACAGAGGGCTGTCATTTGGAAATGTAACAGACATTTCTGTAAGTCCTCTTAACTGTCTTCCTACCATTTGCTGCTACTTGTGGTTCAGCATTTCCCGGTAAAATCCATGCTGTGAACAAAAGGCCAGACAATTACAACTTTTTTGGCTGGTGACAGGTACTGGTTACTTCTTCTACCTAATAAGGATTGTGTATTTTAGGCCCAGAATTTCTTTGGGGGCTCAGCACTATCCTTTAACATAAATACAAAACAAATACTAAACCTTGGGGGACTGTAATGAAAGTGTAACCCTTTCCTTGGGGTTACTGCAGCATCAGTCTGCTATTTTCACATGGCATTCCTATTTTGTAAGAATCTCTAGTAAATAGAGATAGCTTTTAAATAGCCTGCTTGTTTCTCAGCAAAGTAAGAACCAGAACCTCATTAAAAAGAAAAAAAAAAGGTGTGCTACAGAGGGGACCTAAAAGGAAACAGCTGCACCAGAGCCCTGAGAGCACAAATCAACTCTGTTGGTCCTGATCAGCTTCACCTGGGCCCTCACCCACACCCTTCCCACAGATCCTTGGGCCCTATTTAAGCCCAAGCTTGGTGCTGTGTGGTTTTGGAGCTGTGCTGTGGGAGTGTTGGTCTTTAGCTGTGCTTTGTGTGTGTGTCTTTAGTGCTTATCCTGCAGTTTTGTTTCCTGTTGCTTCTGTGATGATGGTCCCTGTGCCTGGTTTATCCTCTTGCTGTGTTTGAGGTAGGTGATGAATTTTGTGGTTTTTACCTGGTGCCATGTGCTGTGCTCAGCTCCTGTGGGGTGTTGCTCTGGAGAGGTCTATGCTGGGGCTCTCCTCAGGTCCTGTCTCAGCCCTGCTCAAGGACTTGCCCGGCTTTTGCTGCCACTGTTGTGAGAAGATGAGCAAATAAGGGGTTAAATGAAACTGTGGAGGACAGGAGTGTAAATTTGAAAAGTTATTTTTCCTGATAGTTTAGTAACACTGGGAAGCATCTATACTTCCTTTAAAATCTCTAGATGTAGGCAATTTGCATTAAGTTGTTTGTTTGGGGTTTTTTTTAGCTTAATTGGCCTAAGCAAAGGGAGAAAGCTTCTCAAATGGCAGCTGCTCCATCCTGTTACACTGGGATGTGTGCTTGTCACAGGCTCCTGTCGCTGAAACCAACAGGATTAGAGAGTGGGGTTTGCTTCTGTACTTCAGAATAGGCTGTTCAGAGGAACAGATTACTGGAGGCCAAACTAATCTTCTGAAAGAACCCACTCTCAGCCTGCAGAGGAATGGAGATTACTGATGGTCCTTCAAGAGAGGAGAGCTGAGAAGGGAGATGTTTAATGCTATCAATAGCCAGAGCTTTTTGTGTATCTTGTGTGTTTGTTCTGAAAGCACGAATACAGGTGTTATATTCAGCTCAAACACCCATTTGCTGAGTATCGAATTTCCCTGAATTGTTATCAGCAGGTTCCTGGAGAAATCAGATAAGGAATGTGGATGTATTAGTACACCTAGGCCAGCTGTAGTTAAAGCTTCTGGAAGTGTTGCAGTTTCAGTGCTCATCCGTTTCACCCAGCTGCTTATGGTTGGATTCTAATTAGCATCACTTTGTATTTTTCTGCAGGGTAGCCTTGCAAACTTGGCATATTTAATAAGATTGCCATGCTGCTTTCACAGCTTTAGCTGTCAACCTGCTTTTGTTCTGAGGAAATGGAAAGATTATTAAAATACAAGCTGGAAGGACAGAAGTAGTTAGAGAGGATGTTTGGACTTCTGAGCTTTCATGAGGCATGAGAAAACAACTGGAGTGTCGAATGCTACTTTATATGGATAACTGCCCAGTAAAAATACTTTTTCAGATCAAAAATTTCCTTCTTTTCTGACTGAAAACTAATATCTTTCCCTCTGCCAGTGCCTCTTGCTGTTTTGTAGCAGTTTGCAATACATCCTGCCATTTTTGAGCTGCTTTGCAGTCTTGGTTCAGTTATTGGTGTCTCAAAGCATCCAGGGGAGCGTATCATTATGAGGGGTTTAATGTTAATGAAGATAATGGGGAAATCAAACAGTCTCTTTTGCAGCATCTGGTTTTAAGAGGCTTGAAAAGGTCTGTGTAGGCCTTTTTGTACAAAATACTGTGTGCACACCCCAAATATATTGTTGCCCTGAATACCTCACTAAAGGTAGTGGAGCTGATGTAAATGGAGAATGACTGATGTAGCCCAAGGCCTTCAAGCTCCTCTGAGTAGAGCAGAGTTAAATGTGCTGGATTGTTTTAACAACTCAGTTGTTTTCTGCATTTCATCTTGGTGCTTTATTCATTTGGACACAGCAAATACCTACTGCTCTTCCATTTCCAATTGGCCAGTCTTCATGTGAGGACAAATGTTATATTCTTGTGTTTGCTTATAGGAATTTTGCAGCCTGTTTTTTATTTGGAAAGATTTCCCTGACTGAGGCAAGGGGCTCGTTGGAAACACTCTGGCTTTTTTTTAAATTCTATTTTTGTGTTCAGATGTACTTGACAAGCTGTATGACACTAAACATGATCTGAGGGATTTTTCCAATATCTTCACCTTATTCCTACTGGTTACTAACACTGTACACATCACTAGTGCTTTGTACAGGTGAGTGCCTTTGAAAACATTTGTGCATCAGAATACCCTAGTGAGGAATGTTTATATTACTGCTGTACTAATTAGAAATTATAGCAAATACCCTGTGCCAACTCATCCTGAATTAATGGAGTTGAAAGAAAAAAAAAGTTGCTAAGATTGAGTTTGTGGAATTTCCCTTAGTTCCCTGTTAGGAACTCAGACCAGGCCCCTCCTTCTCATCTGACTAAACTTCAATCTAAGAATTGCATGCTTGGATCAGACAGATTTGTCGAACCAAGGGTCCTGTCTCAACACAGGTTAATAATGATTTCCTAAGGAAAGAGTACAAGTTTGGCCTCTGTGTAATATTTTCACCAATAAGCGTTTCTGGAGCATTTAATTTATCTTTAATTATCGGCAATGGACTTGTGTGAATTTGTTTGTGTCTTTGAACTCATTCACAGCTCTTGGATCCTTTAGCATAAGGTTTAACAACTGAATTGTGCTTCATATTTCAAAAGTAGTTCCTTCTTTTGCTTAAGATGTGTGGCCTCCTAGATCTAGCACTGTAAGAACTAGATAACCCTCTTTTTTTCCCCTCTCTTTTAGTATTTGGTAGACCAAGTGCTGCTCCACTGAGTGTGGAGGAAGCTGGGCTGATGATTTATGAAGTGGAAGTAAATTCCTGCTCTGCATGTATTTCCTTCCCCTCTCCCAACTAGCTGGCACTGTAGTATGTTAATGACAGCTTGGAGCAGGTGTGATTTCCATTTGTGTGATGAACCAGTTGTGTACTTATCCTTTGCAAATGTGATGACAGATTGGGAATGCATCCAGTTAGACAACCCATGTCCTCCTCACCACTTGCTTGTGTTGGTGGATACTGTGCTCTAGTCAATTAACAGTTTGTCAACAGCTGATTACAGGATGGCAAATTTAAGACAGAACCTCCTGCTAAGCGGCTTTTGCCTCCCTTAGGGTATCAGCCCCCTGGTAATGACATTCTGTTTTCAGGCTGAGCTTGGTTTCCTTGCTGGTGCTGCGACAGAGCCACAGTTCAGAGTCTGGACAGCAATTTTGTTGAAGTCTTGGAAATTCTGAAGGCTTTCTCAATTTTTCTTCAAAATGACAGGGAAGCAACACTGACATTGAAATGTCTTGGTGACAAATCAAGCCTTAAGTCACTGTGGAAAAATACTCTGCTTCAGAGGAGGTGAAGGGGCTATTTTAATAATGGAGTCATAGGAGAGATGAGGTGGGAAAGGGCCTCAAAAGATCTGTGGTCCAGCCTGTCATGGCAAATGGAGCAGAGACAAGACCATTGAGCCCCTGTCCAGCTGCAGCTNGCAGTGCATGTGCTTCCTCTTTAGCAGGACTGTGGGCTTTTGGGAACTTGCTTGTCCTACTCTTCCCAAGGCTTTAGTGCCGAATGTGCAGCTGTCTCTTTAACCTGAAGCACATCTATAGCAGCAAGTAGAATGGCTGGCTCTTTCTCCTTTCATTGAGTGTTTGCTTCCAAATATCCATTTAGCCATATCCATATCTCTAGAGACCCTTTACATTTTCCTTCAGCTGTTTTCTGATGCTAAGCTGATGCCTGGGTTTTTTTTCCAGCATCCTGTGTTTATTTGTAGCATTTTAGGGTGTATCCTTGCAGATTCAGTGCTCTGCAATGTACAGGTACCAGGCAACTCATGCATTTCCTTAGCTTGTAATGAGAGACAAATAGAAGCACAGAGTGCTTCAAGGGTAAATAGATAAATAGGAATAAGTTGTCTTGACATTTCCATTTCTGCTCTTAATGGAAGGCACTGAGAGCTGTATGGGCTAATGCTATGGCAAATATTTCTGTTGATGTAGAGTGGGGGGGAAAAAAAACCACCACTAGATCAGAAAGGCAGTATTCAGTGCTCACTTTTTCCAGGAATGCATAAGTGCCCAGGCTTCCTGGGAGGGTAATCAGTCTGAGAGAACATCATTATCTGTGTGTACAAAGTAAAGGTGATTTTCTCAACTTGCTTTACTCTTGAAATTGTGGGTCACCGGCATAAATGGAGTGCGTAGGCTCAAGATGAGATCGCTGCTTTTCTGCTCTGCCTCTTCCATGTTGCCAGGGTAAAAGTGGGAGGGAGCAAACTTTAAGCCTGGAACTGGGATGGCAGGGGGGAGACTGCCCATGGAGATTTCCTCACAGTAAAAGGAAGAATCACAGGCTGGAGGCAGAATGCTGAGTTTAGAGCATCACTCCAAATCATATTGTGGTTTGGAGATACTGCTGGTGTTCAGGCAGCCTCTCAAGGCCAGGTTGCCTAGAGAGTCTTTTCACATCCATCCTTCCATCTTCGCATGGCTGAGGCAAGAATTGGGAATTATCATCTGTGTGATTGTTTCCTTTCACTGTTGATACTACTTATCACCTTTTCCTGGCTTGTTCAATACAATTTGCACTCTGCTTTTGTTGGGGAGTAGCACTGGGAAGAGAGTCTGGAAGGAATGTTGAAGGGAAATATGCGAAGAGTTCATTTATAGTTCATAGGATCTGACCCAAAATGTTTTAAGATTTATTCAGAAAGCTTAACATGAAACAATTAAAATGTGAGATCAGCATGCCCACATGAAAGTGCATGAAACAGATTTAAGTGTACTTTCCTTCAGGGATAAAAACCCCTAATATGGGGCTAAACCTCTTTAAAGATCCATCAGTTCCAGAAAATACAGTATCATTCTAAGCATTCAGAGATTTGACTTGAGTTTTTTTAATGTTTGGAAATTTTCTGCTGTGATTTGCTTTAGTAAGAGAAATGTGTGTGGTGGTGAACCTTGTTTCAAGTGACTTGATAAGTGTGCAGCCCAATGATATCTTTATTGGGTACTTGACTGATGTCTCTCCCCTGCTCTCCCTCTCTTTCCCAGTTCCTTATGGCAGAAATCACTTCTGCAATTTACTTTAATGGGACTTTTCCAGTCCAGAGACAATTGCTATAGGACAGGTGTAAACTTGAATGATCTGTCATGCTGAGTGCTTGATGAACTCTGTTCAGAGACACTTTGCCTTGACAGAGCTTCACTGTTTGCAGTGGACTGGTTTCTAACATTCCCATTTTTAGTGGCATTGAAGCAATGGGCTCAGTATCATTACATTTATGAGGCTTAAATTTTCATATGGACTGGACACTTTCTTCTTTGCTTTTCTTTTTTTTTTTTTAACCACATGTGTTTTAAGAAGTTGGAACTTTAGGGGACAATTCCTTATAGGTCTTGAATTGCAGTTAAACTTTGACTTCAACCACAAGGAATGTAAGGATATTACTAAAACTAAATAGAGTGTTAATTACCTGCTGTTTTCCTCTTGGGATATATTTGAGCTCAGTACTGGACTCCTGGTGGCTGTTGCTCCAATGCATATTTAGAATTTCTTTTGCTGCCTCTACAGAAGTAATCAACTTGTCACCTAGTGCCCTTTTATGTATTATAAATGACAATACCAACTAAAAGTGAAACTATTAAAATTACAAACTAAATTATCTGCCTGCATCTTCAGCAGCATTTTTAGTTAGTTTTGAAAACAAGGGGGATAAATCAAATATAACAAAATGTGCTCTGTCTGGATTTTGGAAGTGACAGCTTTTGACAGTCAGTCTGTTCTCTGCCCAAGAGAAAATTCAGCTGTACATAAACATGGGAAATAAAATTACTTCTTGGAGGCCCTGGTGTTAAACAGTCTATGTTGGCTGAAACTTGGCAGCATCAGCCTTTTCACCTCATTTATGGAAACAAGATCTGTCATTGTACTATATGAAAAATGAGCTCTCTTTCTGGAATCATCTCCATTAATTACCGGGGTAAAGATCAGATTTCCTTGCTAAAATGAATTTGGACTTTGATAATTACTTTCAAAGGAACAGTTCTATGGTCTTGTCTTGACTTTTCTTGTCAAAACACTGCTTCTTAATGCATTACTTTTATTGCAGTAAATTGAAGGGGAAAAAAATCTTAAAAAAGGACATGGAAATTGTGCAAGGCATGGTGACAGGTTGAGATTTGAATTATTGTACATTTCTTGGAAGGAGTGAAAATGCCTGTGTCACTCTCTGCCACCAGTTTCTTCCATGATGGGTCTGGAAGCATGGAAAATGCATTCCTGCCTGTTTCTTTTCCTTTGAGGTGACCAGCCAGGGGCATGGAGAGAATAGGAATAGCCAGACCTTCAAATTGCTCTTCCACCCTCTGGCCCAAGAGCATGTGAGCAACTGGGAAGCTCCTGTGGGAATAGACTGTGGTTTTAAAATGTGAATCATGAGCACTTTGTATCCTGCATCTCCTTGAAACCCAAGAGAATTAGGCTCTCTGCCAGGTTTAAAAAGGTAATCAGGCTGAGCATTGGAAATCAAATGTTTTCCTGCATGAATCTGGATTATGAATTTTATTTTTAAATCAAGCACCGTTGACTTTGAGTCTGTTACACAAGGACATAAAGGAGAAGGAAACATAAAAAATACTGGAGACTTCAATAAGTTCTGAACTGTAAAGCTTCTGCAGGCTACTTGTCAGGCAAGTTCCAGCTGTAAAATAAGTGTTACTGAAAATATCTTAAGATCACTGTATAATTTAGTCAGCTTTGAATGTCAGATCATACAATGGAGCACATGTGCATATCTTAAAAGAAGAGAACTGGTAAAATTAGCCTGTTTCTGCTGAGATATTGCTTGAAGAAATGCTTGAGTTGGCATTGCCTCAGGTGTGCGGCAGGATGGATCAAGCTGGGTGAGAAAGGGCTCTGCTCCCTTCTGGCACTGAACAATTCCCCTCGCATTTGTTTCCCTGTCTGTAAATGGATGGAGGAGCACTGATAAAAAGCTTTCTCTAAAGGACAGATAAGAGAACAATTTTATACTGCTGAGGGTTTTACTGTTGTACTTGAATCTTGTGTTTTTCTTCAGGGAAGAGGATTATTGATTAGCATTGGCATGGCCACATAGCATTTTTAAGATAGATACATATTATGTTCTTTCAGTAGTTGTGATTCTGTGGGCACCATCCTAATTTAGCTCTCATTGTTCTTGAAATACGTCTCTAAGAAGTTATTTTAAAAAGCTTCAGTACAGAGTAACTTTATTTCAATACTTGGAAAACTACCTTCTTCTGTTTTGTTTTATTGACATACAAATGCTCAAAGCATCCTGTGGAAATTCATCATTTCTTAAAAGCAGCTTTCTCCAAAAACTGTGATCAGTTTTTGGGTAAATGTAATAGCACATTTACTGAATGACAGTGTTAGACCCCTCATTTCCTGAAAACCAGAAACTCTTAGGAAGAAGCAATGAGTTTTTACTGCTTCTCTCCTGCAAATGGATGGCACAACTCATCCCGGATTGCTCATCTGAGAGCACACGACAAAGGGAACTACTGACTATTTGTCTTTAGTAACAATGAAAATTGGATCACTTGGAGCAATCTGGGACTGATAGTCATGCTGATGTGCTGAGTTCATGGGAGAAAAGAGAAATATCCACTCCAGTGAAATCCTGTGTGCAGATGTTGAAATGAAAGGAGTACTGAAAAATGCCAGTTCTTTCCTTTTAGTCTACTTTATGCATATTCTATCAGTTCTGCTTGATTTGCTGATGAAAACAAGTTCCTGCATTACACACTGTGGATAAGCACTTAAAAATGAATAAAAATTGGGAAGAGGGATGTTGCCTCTGAGCATCCAAGGAGAAATGAAAGCCAGCAATGCAGATCTGTCCTGTCAGAGGCCTTGCTGATGAAACAATGGTTCTTTTTAATAGATCACATCATCTTTGGAGAAGGGCAGTGGAACCTGGGAAGCTATTTTAACAAGGAATGTATTAATTTATATGCACAAAGCAGTTACTTAAATGGGAATATCAAAGTATTTTTTGCTAAACCTAAGTGAATAAATGCTTGTTTTTAATTAAGGGATTTGATCCCAATCCCATTCTGCCAAGACTGCCGTGTATTTTAGGAAAAGGAGAAAAGGACTCAAATGGTGTGGGAAAAACAAAACCTTTGAGCACATGGGATTATTTCTTATTTAATTCTTTGGATATTGGATACTTTTGAAGATTTGTGGGGGAGAAATAGGACAATGGATTTTAAATGTTCTACAAATCTCAAGAACCAGAGAGAAAGAGGAAGCAGGAGGGATCAGGGTCAGATCACACTTGTAGCTGTGTTTTTTAAATAAGAAATATATTCCGGATGCTTTTATTCCTGCCTTCTGTTTGTGTATCCACCAGTTTAAATCCTTAGCAATTGCTACATTAGTATGAGTTTCCAAGGATTTTAATATTTTGGATTTCACTGACAAACTGTGGGTCATAGTGGGTCAGCCCTGCTGAATTGGCCATTGCCCTGCCAGTGTTTTAGATTGTGAATATTTAGGTGAACTACAATCTGCTAAGATTGAAGTCTTAAATGCTAGTTTTTAAAGCTTTGAACTTCTAATCAATTATACCTACTAGGAAAAATAGGTTATGGAATTATTATAAAGTGGTGTAGAGCTCAAAAGTGAGTTTTATTTGGGATTTTTTTGGTTCAAGCAGAGATGATAATGATGAACTTCTTAAAGTTTAAAGATCCCTTTACAGAAAATGTACAGGCCCAAACTATAATGATTGAAATTAGTGCTTTGAAGGTCAGTAAATTAGGCCTATCTTCACAAGGGAAGCTGAGATTTGATAAAAGCATTTCATCCCTAGATGACGTTATTTCAGCTATGAATTGTCATCAAAGTGCCTCAAAGTCATTTCTCCTTGGTCTTTTACATAATCAAAGGTGTGTAGTGGAACTTTCCCTTGTATTTTCATTTTAAGCTTATAGTTATCATGTTTCAGGCATTCAGTGCTTATTCAGAAACTAACATTTCGGCCAAAAAGTCTCCATGAAAGGTTTCAGTTAAAGATCTGGTTTTTCCTTGAAAAATTTACATTCTGATGGATTTTCTCCCAGCTCCTGAGTCACAGCAGCTCTGGTACTTCTGGATAGAGACACTATTCAGTGTTGCATGTTTTTCTGGTAGTGTGGACTTTAACTTCTTAGGCCACTGCAGTTGGAGTTGAAGGACTGTCATACCTAAAAATAGGAGAATGTTGATTCCATGAGTATGAATAACAATTAGGAATTCTTGTGTCTCACCTGCTCACAGCAACACATGGAGAAATGCAATTCAGGATTGGACCTAAATGCTTAGAATAGCTCACATTGAAAGTACTGAAGGCAAGGCAGCTCTGTGTGCATTAAAGGAAGAGAGGCCACTGAAAGATATCTTTAAGTGGGAGCTTCGCAGAAGGAAAACCTGTTCCCACTGGTGTTGATGTAGCAAACCCAAAGGACAGTAAGTGGTTCAAGCAGGCCAAGAAAAAAACAAAGGGAATTAGAACTGGAAGCAGGCTGGCAGAATGATGGATAGCTACTGGATTAGTCAGTACATGGAAACTTTATTTGGCATTTGTGTAGTCTTGAGCCTCAAAGAAGAACCACAATGTTCCCTCGGGAGATTATTTTAAGATCCCAAAGAATGTATGTGCCTCGGTATCGAGCAATTTCATCATGTGCTCATCCAGCCTGGGTTTTTTAATTTAGGAGTGAAAGTGCAGAGCATCGCCTGGATGCAGAGCTACTGCTGTGCTATGGGGGGAGAAAAAGAAAAAAGTATCTTGTTTCCATATCCACAGGAAGTTATTTTCCTTCAGGATCCATTTTGCAGCACACTACAGCCTTTGGATCTCTCACTCATTTTATAATCATGAGCTCTCTGCCACTAGAAAAGGGAATAGAGATCACATTTGGCATAATGCCATTTAGAGGAAATTGTTTCAGCTGCTAAATAGAAATCTAATTCAAATTAATTGTAAAACTGTTCTCAAGGTTAACTTTCAAATAGGTTTCTTGAGGCTTACTTTTTAAAAGTGGGGATTTTGCTGGTTTTGTTGTTTTAGGAATAAATTGCTTGCATAATCAAACCAAAATGGGGTTTGAAGTGCAGCTATACATTACATTGGCATTTGGACATGAATATCCAGACATTTGATATATGAAATATCCCTTTCTTGTGCAATACACTTTCAACAACAGTATTATAGCTAAATTAATCATGCCAACAATAGTTTGCTATTAGCATATCAAAACTATAGATTATTGTGGAGATGATGCAAAAAAAAAAAAGATTACTTAAGAAACACCCAGACAAGTTTGTTCATCTTCTTGCAGGAGTCAAATGTGATGTAGAAGCAAGAATTAAATGTTCCTTTGAGCCATGCATGTTATAAGTATTGTTCTACCTCCAAATACACCTGATTCCCCCAAAAAGATCAGCAAAACTTTCAGTCCTTACAGAGTGCAGCACTTCAGTTTTGGGAGTTTGCTTTTAAGTTAAAATTTGGCAAATGTGCACATTTTGTTCCTTTTCTTTTCTCCACTGTTTCTTCTGCAGATTTAATAACTGCCTGTGCCCTCTCCAGCAAGGGAGGGTTCCAAAGTGTGTGGTGACTCTCTAAGTGGCTGTATTTTTAATTTTCTACTGCTGTGAATGCCAGTGGCTTGAGCAGAGGAATGGTGTTGCTCTAGGTAGGCACACTCAAATGCAGAGTGTGATTGAGATGTGAATGATGTGATTCCAGCACAGCTGTGCTCATTTCCAGGTGCTGAATAAACTTCCCACTCTACATTTTGGTAGGTGAAGGCTCTCTATGCAGGACAGATACCCAGTGGAGACAGAATGTTCTAATTTTTGAAATCATGAAAGGCTTTTGACACTCACTCTATTAATTTTCCACTAAGGACAGTGAGTCCTTAAAATAACTGTTTAGCTAACCTCTGTATGGAAGGGCTCTGCTTGTCACTGCTAAAATTGGAAGCACTCATTGTACTAATGGATTTTGGCTTTTCTCTGCAGCTTCACCTTTATCTCTTAAGCGTAGATGTTATTGTTTGAACATCGGTTTTCTGAGTAAAAAGATAAAATGTGCATTTTAAATTAATCCTTCTTATCCTCTTTGCTGCCCTCTTCCCTTCCAATTTCCTCTTGGAAGCTCAGAAGTGCTGAATGACAGCGCAGTTGCTATTGTGAGGTCCTGGCAGCTGAACCACCACCACGGAGGCTTTGCCTGGCTTTTCCAACATACCTGTCCCTAGGCTGGGGCATAATTTAGTTTGGCTTCTCTGAGTCTTCACTCTCAGGACATAACTTTATTAACCCAGCTCACAGAGTCCTCTATTCTGAATTACAGAGAGGTGCACGGGCTCAAAGTTTTGTGCTGTCAGTGTATTACCAACTATTTCTCTGTGTCAAGTATTTTATCCTGTTTTGATTTTTCCATTCCACAAGTTGAAAAGCTCAGTGTGAAGGCTCAGGGCTGTTTTGATGGACAAAATTAATCACTTGGTAGTTCAAGCCTTCATGCCTGATACATCAAGCTTCAAAGATGTATTTACTTACCAGCCTCAAATCCTAAAATCCCAACTGAAGTATTAAGAGCAGACTTCAAAGTAATTTCCTGACTACCTAGGAGGGGACAAAAACCAGCTGCAGCTGCATACAAGGAGGGTGAGCTGAACCTTGGAGTTGTTACACACTTGCATGCAATTAATTTTCATCTGATTTAAGATTTCAAAGTTTTTGAAAAGCAAAAAGAGATTGCCCTTCAGAATTTTTTTTATAAAATTGCTTATCTTCCATGTGTCTCTGTGAGGGGGAGAACAAGTGTTCTAGACCAATCTAAGTGTATTCTCTGAAGAAGCTGTATGAAGCTACCCTAGCATGACATTATTCATGGACTGCACTCAAGAAAAGTTAGATAAAAATACAGAGTATGAATCTCTAGTACTTGAATTAATGATTATCTAAACTTTATTTGAACATCACCCATTTGGAATGGAAAAATTCCCAAGGTGTAGCAACTGATGAGAAATCTGAAATGACGTTATGCCTACAGTTCCTGGTGCATGCTCTGAGACTGTCTCAAATACTCTTAATGATTTTTTTCTCCAAGATAGCTACTTTGAAGGTGCTCTCACATTAATATTAGGTCTGACAAACATTTTTTTTCCTCCCTTTTTAATGTGCCTTTAGAGCAAACAATAGTGTGAAAAGTGTTGCAAGTTCTGTCTATGGTGAGGCCCCATTTTTTCATTTCTGTTATGTCACTCTGGAATTTGTCTTCTACACGTGGTGGTACTTAGACAATCAACACATGGTTGCTGCCTGATGGATTTCAAAGTGTTGATTTGAATCTTTTGGGGTCTTCTGGGCCTATTTCTAGCAGCACTGATTGGCTTTTACATGGTGCTTATGTATTGATCCTACGACACCCCTAGATATTGCATCTAGGACATTCCCAGTTTCTGTGTGGGTGGTGGTGTGATGACCCATTAACTGAGGAATTTGCATCCGTGGTGATTTTGGCAGCACAGCTCTCACCTCAGTGTGTTCAGAACTGCAACAGATCTGAGGTGACAGGACATTTAGCACTTGTTGAAACTCATGAAGACCTTTCTGTGAGTTTCAGTGGAGGTGATGCTCAAATCAAATGGATGCCTGTATATGATTTAATGATAGGTCCTCTGGGATTTCAAGAGGATCAGCGCTATAAAAGAGGACTTGCCAAGCTGCCTTTGACTGGAGTGCCACTGATAAAAATGTCTAATCTGAAATTGCTGCAGTATCTGGAGGGGGCAAAGGCTCATGACTGACTTATGCAGGCACTGACAGGGACCCAAACAGGGGCCCTGTGTAGAGGCAGCAGGGAGCAGTGTTGGGATAACCTGGGCCCTCTGGAGTACAGGTGCCTTGGCCATCAATTGCCATCCGGAAGTGGAGAGTTGGAAAAGCAGGTCCCTTGAGCAAACTCTCCCACTGGCTGCTGTGAGGTGCTCGTCATCAAATCCTGCACTGTGTGAACCAATGCATGAATGGCAATTTAGCTGGGCTATGAGGATATTGAGTGTTTTAGGTGTGGAATGAGCATTCGGTTTCCAAAGTGAATTAGAGTGCATTTCAGCAGTGGTAGGCAGTCTCTTAGACACTATTTACAAAGCCTGCAGCTTCTGTGATACCCTCCATTGTTGACCCCTTCTTTTAATTGTGCTTTCCCAGCTCTTCTGTGATAAAAGAGAGCTGAACATCCACTGTTCTTCTTGGAGCAGAAATCATTTGAGAAGGTTGCATGCAAACTGCCTAAATCTGTGAGCAGAGGAAAAGTTGCTATTGGCATTGAGTAAATAACTGCTTGACTTCTCTTGTGCAGAACATGTTTTGAGAAACTCTTTTTGTTAAAAAGGCAAACAGAAATGGCCCCATTATAGTGCTGTTCATTCTGAAAAACTGTGCTGTGACCCTGTTGCACCAGGAAGAGCAGCTATTTTAGAGTGCCTTGCCCACACAGCTAAAGCTGATGGAAAGATGACTTTCTTTAGGATAGAACTGCTCCTGCCTGCAGTTCAGATGGTTGATGGAGTGGATGTCATGTTTTGACTGCAAGTCACAATAGGTTTTGACTGGAAACAAACCCAGCCTCCATGGTTTTGGCGTGATAGGAAATAAATCTTAATTCTCCAGGTGGATGTGTTAAGATGCTAAGAGTTGCAATTGAGCTACTATTTGATTCTTGAAGTTTAAAATCCCAATTGAGAGGTACATGCCCTTGCCCCTTGGGTAGCTATTCATGTCTATATTGTGTGCTTTTTAGTTTTCTTACTTTGAGATTATTTTCTGAGACATTTAGGAAATGTCTATTTCCCAGTACATAAAGTTGTCATACAGTTATTAAATCTAAATATCAAGGTGCAGTGTGGGCTGATGGCTGGCTGGGGAAGCAGGAGCTGCAGGCTCTGGGCATTTCTTGCCAGCCAGGCCCTGTCCCACTGCTTCTGAGGACCTCAGGTCAGCTGGGAAGTCAGTCTGTGGATCAGGGTTTGGATCAAGGGAATCCACAGCCAGGAATGGACATGGCTGTGTGACACAGCTGAGACAGACCCTGAGCAAAGGATGAGGCTGAGAGCCTCAGCTTAGAAGGCAGCTGAGGGCAGGAAGGAGGGAACCCCTCCCCAAGATACCTTAGCAGAGCTACTGAGGCAGCTCCCAGCTTTATTCACAGAGCTGATCAGCCTTTGGGAGTTTAGGGGGGAGGGAGGTGCTCTAGGTTCTGACATCAAGGACCTGTGTAAATAGGCAGAAAATAAGAAGCAAGAAGATCCCTGGGATTCCATTGTGCTTGCTCCTTGCACATTGTGCAGAGCAGTCATTAATCCAAGTACAGGCTCTTGGGCTGCAGAACTTTGCTTTGGTAGTATTTACTGTACACAAATCATTGTTTTAGTTGCACTAACAAGCTGCTTAGTTCATTAGTGCAGCCAAATGCTGCATTAATTAGCTGCCCAGCTGATGGCGGCAGCTCACATGGCCTGGGCAGCACATTGGCTTCCAGGATGGCAATCCTGTTTGCTTCAGGGATTGTCACAGTCAGAGAGGCTGGAGGGGAGCTCAGAGTGGCAGTGACTCCGAACTGATAGCAGTAGGTATGACCCGGGTGAGAGGAGTAGGATGGGTTGGAATTAGCACACCTGACTGGTGATACAGGTGTTGGATAGGCTGAAGAGCTCACTTCAGTGGGACTGTGCTGGAGCCAGGAAGGGAGCTGGAGCCTGGCTGCATTTTATCTACACTTCCCACCATATTAAGACTATTTTGTGTTTGTAGACCACACAATTGTTTGACAAGCGTGTTCTCAGGCAGCACATCTCAAAGTACACAGCTTTATAAATAAACATGCCATATGGTTTGTCAGGAAGGTCTCTGCTGCCTCTCACACATGCTGAGTCAGAAGGGCATTGCATGCAACCCTTGGCACGTGACAGGAGAAGCATCTGCTTTATGACATGAAGACGTGTGAAATGTAAGTAAATCACTTGGGTTTGTATTACTGGAATACCCATCAGCCCTGTTTGTGTATTGGAGCTGCACTCTGCCAGGCACTGCACAAACAGAACACACAGAGTCCCAGGTCCAAGCGCTCAAGTCTCTCCATGCTGGATGGGAAAATGTACCAATATGAAACCCTGTGTGCAAGGAAGAGCCCCTTGCATTACTGCATTGAGATCAGCTCAGAGTGCTATAAAATATTCAAATATTCTCATCTGCTGCAAACCTGGCCTAACTCAATTGAAATCAAAGCTATCACAGTGAGGTTGATCTCATTAAAATCAATGCTTTATTCTACTGTCCAACCTTCCCTATGTTGCAGCCAGTGAGTCTGCAAAAAAAATATTCTGAGAATCAGCCTTTCCTTAGTAAGCCTTAAGAAAGCAGCACAATTGTTTTAGATGTTATTTATTAAATATGGCTTAATTAAAAACTGGTTTAGCTGAGTTTGGAGCCTGAAACAATTCCCATTAATTCCTTTGAGAATATTTTATTCAACTTTATTAGCAATTAAATCTAGCCCTTAACCCTTTGGAGACTGCCAACAAATTCCATATTTAGGGAAAGCAGCTTAGTATTCATTGGTCAGCTGTCTGGAGACTGTGAATGTTCCAAGGATTAAATATATACTTATTTTTTTTCGCCACTGGGCAAAGTTGTCTGCCAAGTTTTCACCAGATGCCTGTTAAGCTGGGATTTATAAACAGTTCTGATGCAGGGATCAGGGCAATCTGAGTGACTCAGCTGCTCCTCTTAGCTCTCATTTGAGCTGAGATACAAGCTGTAAGCAAATTAAAGTATTATTTGATAGTCTTCCCTGAAAATAGTGAGGCTCAAATCCATTCTCCTCGCTGACAAGAGGCACATCTCAAAGGAGCTGTGTAGTTGGCATGACCTGACTTTTTTGGGAATCCTCAGAGAAGCCAAGGGCCAATTAGTCATGAAGGATTAATTGCCATCGTGGCACCAGCAGTGCCCAGCTCAGGGTGCAATGCATTGGCAGCAGCAGATGGGAGAGGTTGTGTCCTGCCTGTGGAAGGTGTTCTGGGCACTTGGGGTGACAGTAACGGGATGAACATCCCCTTCTGAGCACAGCAGCCTGGCTGGAGTGGTGTTTACTTTGCCAACAGCTGCAGGCTGAGAACACCCTGCAAGTAGCACCAGTCCAGCTGAAACTTAGCCAGAGAAAGGGTCTGAGACAGGTAAACCTAAATAATCCCTGCTCTTAAGGTTTGCCACCCTGAGGCTGAGCATGTAGCAGCTGTTAACTACAGTTACAAACCGAGGGGAGCAGGGAAATTTAGGAGGTGTCCAGGTTTCTTTCTGGCTCATTTCTGCTGACAGGACAGCAAATGGGCAGGTCTGTGTGGGGTATGGAAGGTAAGGCTGGGAGGAGGATTCCTGTGTCCTGTTCTTCCTTTCCAGCACTCAGAATGCCTGAAATTCGTGAGATGTTATGTTGTAGTGGCAAAGACAAGAGCCTTCTGTGACTCTGTGCTCTTTTTTACCAGTGGCGTGGATGAGGGTCCTAGAGAACTACCACTCATGGGAAGTAGTCCAGAGCTGAAGCAAAATCAAGAAAATCTTCCCCCCAATTTCCTGCCAGTGATAGCTACCCAAGAAGAGAAATTTAAGTTGGTAGAGGAAATACTGTTCCTGTGTGGCTCCACAAATGTTTATGGTCTTATTTTAGAAATGGAGTCCCTCCCAGCAGCCAGAGCCCTTATTCTCTGCAAATATAAACACAGAAGTTACTGTGCATGATTGAGGCACCAGATTTTCTTGTGTTATCATGCAAGTGAAATAAAATCAGGGTTTCCAAGCCTATGCTTCCTTTCTTCCAGGATTATTTTTTATTGGCCTTGATAGTCCAGGGAGCTCACTGCTAGAGACTTCTTCCCACAAACATTTGTGTGCCTGTTGCAAATTCATTCTGGTGTGTTTTGTCTCCTTTACTGCTCTTCTGCTGAGTTGTCTGCATTTTTAATATTAATAGCTACTTCCTTCAGAGCTAAGTCTCTCCATGTGACCATTGTGGAGATGTTAATTCTTGACAAATAACAAGATACAACAATAGCTGTATCAGAAAGGAAATCCTGTTGGTAAGAGAGAGCTGGAGGTGTGACTGCTAACCAGCAATTTATGAGACTGAGCGTGTTTCTAGCTCAGTCTGGCCCTTTATTTCATCTTGGGCAATTTAATTCACTTCATCATCTCTTTTTGCTCCTTGCAAGTGTGGGGATAATGCCCAATCATGTGGTAACTTGTTAGCTCCTGTAAGGTTCTCAAGCTGTGTTGTTACATAGTATTGAAGTAGAACTTGTATAATCAGAACAGCATTATTACTCCTATTAGTAACTATTTTTGCATTTCGCCTAAACTGAATAAAAGGCAATTTAGTCGTGCTGCATGTGAGCCTTTCACAGTTCATACTCATATATAATGCATAATTCATAGATTAAAGAAACAACTTTTATTACCATGCTAAGTGCAAGCAAAGATAGGGCAGAACAAAGATACATATTTTACAATCTATTAATTCTGGGCCATTTTAGAGAGAGCAAAATACTGAGCGGATTACTTAGGCTAATATCCATTCTGCAGGCTGCTCAAGGTCATATATAATGAATGATGGACCTCTCTGTGTACAATATGCATTATGCACAGTTTTTGGACAAGTTGTAATCAAGTCTAGGAATTATGCCAATTCATTATTGGAGAAATTTATGGCATTTAGCACTTACATAGCATTTTACATTTTTCAAGGGGAATTATAACTAATTGACCCCTGCATGTCTGCAGAGTACAACTGTCACAGGTGTGAGATACAGTTACAAGAAGTCATTTTTGAAAGTTAATACCAAAATCAGAATTAAACCTCAAATTGTTTACCATTTGTCATGTGATCCATTTAATAGGCCTTCGTTTATCTCCAAAAAGGAGTTCCTAAAATAAGGAGTGGGTTAGTAGAATCCAAGAGTATTCTGTCTTATTGGAGGGCTTGACTCCCTGGATATTAATATGATGCTAGAGGTGAGCAAGTAAGCTTTAAATGGATGCATCCTGTCACTGGGTCTTACACTGAGAACATCCTGCTTAGCAAGGACCCACAGCTGCCGGGGGGTGGGGGGTTTATTTTTTAATAGATTTACCCCTTTTGATTGACTTGTGGACTCTAAACACATGAAACTGTGAACTGCAGGTGACAGAGTGAAAAGCTGGAGGCTGCACAATGTGTAACAGAAAGGAAGGATGAAAGAGGTATAGAAAGTTTCTTGGCTAAAAAAGTTGTTGTTATGAGTCATCATTGCCTGGGCTTGCCAAAATCTTCTGACAGTTTTCTGTTTGCTAATTACCTATGACTGTAAGAATGCACTTCTTATAAAGCCAGTTTCTCTTCTCTTTCCTGGGAAAATAACAATTATGGACCTACTGAACAAACTTGTAGTTCTGTACTACAGAAGTGAGAAAGAAGAGCTTTAGATGAGGATCCTTGATGCTCTCTTTTTCTTGTGCTCAGCACCAGCAGCTGTGCCTTTTTAAAAGAGTACATAGAATGTTCTGAAAACCCTCTGGAGCTTTTTG
This sequence comes from Edolisoma coerulescens, assembly GCA_013397115.1. Lineage (NCBI taxonomy): Eukaryota > Metazoa > Chordata > Aves > Passeriformes > Campephagidae > Edolisoma > Edolisoma coerulescens. The sequence goes on along the minus strand of VWZW01005507.1, from coordinate 1,049,344 downwards.
CTTAGCTCATTTCTCCAAAATGCCCTGCTGTAGGCTCAGGACTGGTATGGGTGTAAAAATCTGACTTTTTCCTCTTCGTGTGATTTCACTGTATGATTGCACTTGCCAGTGGTATTACATTCTTTGTCACCTTCTATTTCTACTTGTTTGTAAATGCTCATAAGTGTTGTATCATTTGTGACTGCTCTGATTCTTCTTTTTATCTGTGAAATTGTGTGAGGAAAGAGCTTTTTGAGAAGTCTTTCAAATTCTGTATTTCACTTTTAAGTCAATGTATCTCTGGAAAACTGGGGCAGCACAAACCAAGTATATTGGGATCTATTTCAGTGTTTTATTGAGACAGTCACTAAATCACTCTGAGAGGACATTGGATGAATGGCTTTCCTTCATAAATGCTATCCATTCTAGTCAACATGGCTGTGGCTATTCCTATTCCCATTCAAGTCTAATTCCTGTTTTCTTACAGATTAGATTTTAGAGTGAATTGTATGGGCAGAATAAACCAAGTTGTAATGGAAGCTGAAAGGCTCAGGTTCTGATGTGCATTTGAGGTCACTGTAACCCGAGGTACTGATTTCAAGTTTGAACAATGAGAGAATGACAGGATAATGTTACTGTGAAAGCATAATTCATCTGGGTATCTTTCAGTTCCCTGCACTATTAGGCCTATTAAGAATCTGAAACACTCTGAAGAGGCATTAAAAACTGTTGATGAGAGAAGTTCCCATAAAAGTCCATTAGCATAAGTGAGTGGTCAGAGTAGCCGGGCCTGACATATTTCATATTCTTTTGCTACAAGAGTAAGTCTGAATTTCTGAAGAGCTTTCAGGCTCAATCTTATTTGAGATGATCTCACATGGCACTTAGCATTCCCATTGCTTTTCAGGCACTTGTGTGAGGAGCAAGCATTCTGAGAACAAGGCATGCATTCACTTCAGTAGATAAAAGGAAAGTGGGAGGAGGGAAAAGACCTGAAGCATGTCTGCAAGGGAAGACAGATTCCTGGATGATCAGCTTGGCATACAAAAGGACCTCAAATGGTCACTAGATATTCTACCAAAAAGAAAGAAAAGCTCCCTTTCTGCTGTCAGTACTAGTAATAGATCCTTGGCTATTGAAACACCACGTGGATGCAGGAAACATCAGAACTTTATGGTTTAATAAATCTGATATTAGACATGGTTAATAGCAGTTCAAAGCAGGCTGAGATACACAGGTCCCTGGGAGAAATCTGTAGCTTTTTAAAGAAAAAAAAATACAAATTAGACTAACCAATCATAATATCCCCCATTCATGCCTCACCTCAACCAATTCAGGTTTGTTTATAAATGTCTGTGTCCACAAAAAGTTACAAGAACGTGGTGTTCTGGCTCAGCCTGCCCATGGCAAACAGCCTGGATGCTCCACCTGCCAAGGTAGGAGCAGCACCATCGGTGGGTGTGTGGCTGGGCTTCCCAAAAGGGCTCAGAGCACATCAGTCCCAAACTGCTCTTCTGGGCGTGAGGCAGCCTGCAGTCAGAATGACCAGGAGACTTCTGAAATAAAGGCTGGAAAAAGCAGTGTTTAAACAAAAGCCTGAAAACTTGCAACGGTGGGGAAGAGACCCAGAACTGCATTTGGCACTGCCAGGAGCTTTCTTGTGACATCAAGACTTTCCCACCTGTCCCTGGCTGAGCAGCCTCTGTGGTGGGCACCAGGAGTAGCTTCCAACAAGGTAGGGTACAGTCAGTTCAGGGTGTGGCAAGTAGGGATCCCCCCTGGTTGGGTGTTTGCATGTTGGGATGCGTTCAAGTCCTGCATTGTGGTGTTCTAGTGTATCACCAGTGAAAACACAGCCACTGGAATGTGGAAATCAGGAAAAGTGTTTTAGAACTCAGTGTTTTAAAGCAAACTTAAGTTGAATTGTAGCTGCTTGCTCTCACCTTTGAGGAAGGTAGGATGTTAAATCAGATGCTGAATAGTTTATTTAGCTCCATTTTCAAAGAACAGCTCAGCATGCAACACAGAGTTAATTTCTCCATGCAGTCCAGGCAGTTAAATACCTGGCTGTGTTTTCCTTTGGATGTTTTGGCATTGAGTGTTTGTGAAGATGTGGACCTTCCTAGGGGATCTTGAACTGAGTGTCAGAGGTCTTGGGAAAATCTTGGTCAAATCACAAGGACAGGGTGTGTGCTGATGCAGTCCAGTGCTTACTTAATCCCACTTAGCCCCACACAGGCAGATCATTATTTTGATCTGGTTTACAGTAATTTCAGCAGGTTTTGTGCATATTTAAACCATGTGAGCAAATTCTAGAGGAAAATTGTCTCATTAAATAGCATATAAATGGATTAGGAAATAAACTTTTTACTTTTTGTGATATAAGTTTAGGCGTATCTAATGTAAAGAAACATTCAACATTTTAACTGTGTATCTAAACTGTTTAAGCAAATGTTAAATGTTTACTTGTAATTATGTATTAAAATTATTTGCTTAAGGAGGAGATGTTAAATCACTGGTATATCAGAATACATAGCTTATTCATGTCAGCATAAACATGTAAAGTAGGGAATACAACTGTATCCTTGATAGCTGACAGTGGAACAGGAATATCTGTAATCACACTCACATTTCTTTGCCTGTTGGTCATGTTCTGATAAATGCCATTAAACAGAAACAGTATCTTCTATGTATTAGCCACTGACTAATGTCTTGCTATTCCATACAAGCATGGATCCTTGGGAGACATATCCTGCATTTTTGAAGGGATGTCACAAAGATGACAAAAAAGATGTATCAGTTACCAAATGTTGTTCTACACTAGGATGTTCATCAATATATATAATTTTTCTTTCTCTCTGTTAACCTAAATCTATGAATTTATATATTATCAAAGAAATTGTCCCTTCCATGATTATATATACACCCTTTAGTGTGTGTTCTTCCAAATGTAATAAATAAGACATGGGCTAGAACTTGCCTTTTTCTCATCCTTGGTCACTATTTCCCCTTGCATCCAACAAAGGATGGAGATTCTCCTTTAGTGTTGCTCTGTTGTTTTGTACCAGTTCATATCACTTAGATGGATCTTGGTTTACTCCTAAGTGGCAAATTAATGGTGAAAGATCTAACCTATTACAGGAGGAAGACTTGTGGGAAATGCTTGTCCTCTCACCTCTTGCTTTCCTTTCTGTGAAATTCTGAAGGCTGTACATGCAGGCATTTCCTAGACATACTTTTACCATACATCTTTGCTCTTGCCATCTCAGTCCTGCAAATTGTGGAAGCTCCTGTCCTGAAGTTGTCCCTTTCGCACAAGTTCTGTCTCTACAAACACCTTTTTTGTACTTTTCAAAATACATGTGTCAGGAGTTTGTCATGGGAAGCCACTTGGGGTACAGCCTGATTAAACAGTTGGGAAATGTGTACTGTTAATGGAAACAAGGTCTGGTTATCCATCTTGTTTTTCTCACTTCACATTGCTCCTATGTAAGACTAGTCTGCTGTAAATGCCTGTTGACTGACAAGTTACCCACTGCAGATTTGCATTAGCTTCTGACTTTATCGTCCTTAAGGAAGCTTTCAGGTGAAAGTGATTTATGAAAAACACCAAGGCTGAACCTGGAGTAAAGCAAACGTGTTGTAAGTGCAACCTAAAAATAATCTATGTCATAAGTACCCTACAAGGAGTTTGATGATTTGAGAATAAGCTTGACTGAAATGCAGGTACCATTGCTAGGAGCCTTATTTCTGAAATACACTAGTAATAATTCCTTTTGTATTTTAGGAGTATACTGTAATTAGTAAGGATCTTTTTCTTTTAATCTGATCTATTGTGCTTGACTAGTTATATCTGTAATACAATACTTGATGAGTATTCATATGTGACTCCTCATAAAGTTCTCTTAAAGTCGATACTAAAAGGCTGAAATTGTTTGAGAGGTGGCAATTACCGACTGCAAGGAAATTATTCTCTACTGAACACTTGCAGAAAGAATCACTGCCAAAATGCTGCTGATGGAAAGAGTATTAAACAGTGAGTGTAAATCACACAGCTATTACGGTGGTTTATATAAAATAGTTCACTAATGGATCACAAACCGTGGCAGTTACATTTATAACAAGCAGATTCCTGAATTTAGACAAATAATAGGGTGTTTTATTGCATGAGGGTTTGAAGATCACTATATTCTTTTATTACTGGGCTATTTAACAGTTACTAGTAAGCCTGTGAATTGTCTTCACTGGGTGAATACTCCCTTGCCTTGGACAGTATATTTGACTGTGTTGTTAAATCAGGCACATCTTTGAGACTGAACTCTTGGGCGTTTGGTGCAGCAGTGTCAGCTGGATGTATTTTTAGGAGTGCAGCAGAGCTGTTTGGGCAGAGCCAGCCAGAATGGTTTAGAGGGCCTGTGGGGCAGAGCTTCCAAATGCAGCCTCCCATTTATCTGTGGGCATCCAAGCAGTTTCTATGTGCTCTGGTGGGTTAAACTGGTACAGAAGAACATAAAGTTTTCTCTTGCTCACTGATGTGAGGATGGGCAGATGGAGGTGTGGAGATACTACATGGTTTCCTTTAGAGCTTCTGGCAGCATTTCACAGGCACTTTGCTTTGTAGCCTCTCTGTTCCATGTGGGATTTAGCTGTCTCAGAATGGCTGGCTTTTAAATTGCAAATGGAAGGGGAATTTGAGTGTATTTTGCAGACAGTCAGATTTCACCCACAAAGTTGCTTACCTGAAATATGAAATAAACTTTTGACTCAAATGTGTGACTCAGGTAAAGGAAGCAGAGCTAATCAAGAATGAACAGTAATGCCATGGGAAATAAAACTGTTATGTTGCAGTTGTGATCTTAGTGTGTCTGGGGAAATTCATTTGTATGCCATGGCACAGACAAAGCACCTCTGGTTTGCCCCTGTGTCAAACTTAGTTAGCCCTTGAGAGCCTTCACGGATTAAATACTGCAGCAGAACAAATCCATGGAGTGCAGAACGGTCTCTATGCATGTAGCACACCCATTTCTGAAAGTCTGCCTTCAGGAAAGGCACAGAAATGTCTGTGGTTATTGCAAACAACTAAACACCTGAGATCAGGGAGTTAGAAGGAAAACATGTCCGAAGACACAAGGACAGCAACTCCATTAGCTCCACAATATCTTCAGTAGATACAGTTCCCTTTGATAATGTCATTATTTTCATGCACAGCTGGTCTTGCATCATTTGGCATTAAGGGACACATAATAGTCCTTTAAATATTAAACAGTATTTTCATATACTGAAACCTGTTGGTGATATTATATATTATGCATAAAGCAACCTTTCCTTTTTTCATTTTCTACTTCCAAAGATGTGTTGTACGTGTTTCCCCCTCTCGAATTGGAGATGATGGGTTTTTTTTGGAGTAGCTGTAGATATAAAATACCTAGCAGCAAGATGGCTTTTAACTCATTTTTATAGCACTGCAAGGCAGTATCTTCCTAATAGCCTTTTCTCAGATGTAGAAATGCTGCCATTAGAGGAGGGCTGTGGCTGTCTCTCTTGGAAAGGAGGTTGTCTTTCACAGGGGTTAAGACTCTTCATTAGGGTACACAACTTTATATATTCAAGCAAAAATGAAGTCCTGTCTGTTTTCCAAGCTATGAGGTATTTTAAAGAAAAACTTCATGCAGAAAAACCTCTTGAAGTGAAACTGTTAGAAGCAGTATGGGCCAAATCCAAATAGCTGTTACATGTGGTAGGTGCTACCCAAGCATGAATCCTCTGCTTTTGCTGAAATGTCAAGTAACTCCAAATACATTTCCCGGTTATCTTAACAGGCAGCCTCTCACTCAGACTTTAACTTGGTTGGAGAAACAAGAATACCTTTATTTGGGAATGGAGGCAAAACTTAGCGAATGAACAGCTGTGCATTGCTAAGATGAAAACACAGCCTCCTGGTGACTTGGAGAGGAGCCTGAGAAGTGATAGGTGCAGGGCAGAGGGGGCTGTGGCAAAGGGTTAACTGCTGCCTCCTGACAGCTGGGAGGGAGTAAAAGAAGAACGGATGAGTTTTGTTTCATTTGGGAAGTGGTGGCTGGTGGTTTCCTAAACTAACAGCCTCACAAGTTGCTCTCAGCTGTGATTTATCCGCTGGTCTGTGCTGCAGTCTAGCTGGCTGGTTCTTTAATGGCAGAAATGAGTTTTAAGAGGCTGGCAAAAGCAGCTGTAATTGGGCTTGAGGATTTAAGTGTTGCAGAGAGGAAAATAAGTGTTCCTCCTGTTGGAAAGGGATAATGTTGCAAATAGCTTGTTTTAGAAAATGAAGAAAAATTTCAGTGAGATGTCTAGTTTGCCAGGAGGAATACTTGTATGTTGTGCTGCAAACTATATTTTTAGTTAAATGTAAGTAGGAATGTATACATGCATAGATGACATATCTGTAACACTTACTTTATCTGCATAAAGGGAAAAAGCCTACCAATTCCTTTTCTCATACCTCAGAAAACTCCATACCCAATGCTCTTGTAAAATACCTAACAACACAGTATGCTGAGAAAATACTGTCCCAAAATGCTAATTCTTACAAAAGCTGTGTGCCTGAGAACAGTGGATTTAAAAAAAAAATTGTTCAGCTACCACAAGTGTCTAATTTTATTTTAAATGCATTTTTTTTAATAGAGGAATAAACTGTATTTGTCAGATAATTACACTTTTAGCTTTGGTGGAACTAGATGGTCTTTAAGGTCCCTTCCAAGCCATTTTACAAATCAGAAACACACAAAAGTAGATGAGAGCACAGAATACTCTGCTTTGCCAGAAACAAACCATGGGTCACACTGGAAATCTGCTGCCCAGGCCACTCAGTGCCTGCAGACCAGTGTTTCCTAAAGCTCCTCAAATTCAACGCCACCCTCCCAGAGAGACAAAGTCCGAACAGGACGTGTGAGTAAGGAGTTGCAGTACTGAAGAACAGTGATCTGCCCACAGTGTGAGAATGGAAGATTTTAAAGCTCTTCCAGTTGAAATCTCTGGAGATCCATTATATTCCAAAACGGTTCAGGAAGGAAATTAAGGAGACTGGCACCCCTGTGGCATATTGGAAGTCAGCTATTTCCTACCAGTGAGTGATAGGATGTTAGAGCACTGCTGGATTATCCTCCTGGGGCTCTGAGCAATTTCTGTAGTCTTGGATCTTTGCAGTTTGGTTTGAACTTGCTAGGTGACTCCAAAAGTTTTCCATGCTTCCACACAGTAACTGGAATTATTCCCCTGTATTAATAATCTGGTATTAAAACACTTCTAGCACAAAGGGAAATGATCTTATGCCAAATATTGGGGCATGGGCTGAGGTGTACATGAACTTCCCCAGTGTAGGAAGGTGATGAAAAATTAAGTAGGGAGGTTTTGGTGTAGGGACTTTACCCACAGAAGAGACAAGGCCACAGAGCTGATCCTGAGGGCACGGAATCTGGGGATTGAGTTCCTCACCTTCCCACTTCATGTGAATGAAAGGCCTGACTATTTCCACTAAATGATTAGAGGGAAACAGTTTTCTACCAGGGAAGCAAACTGGTCCCAAAACAATGCCTGTGTCTCCACTGCCAAAACTTAGGGTGTTTTTATATTTTTCTACAATAAAGCTGGCAATTTTTAGCAATATTCTATGGTGCAATTAGATATTCATTCCAGCTTGCAAGATCATTATCAGGTAGTAGTCATGTCCATCTTTTAGGCGAGTGAGAAGGAGGTTCTCACTGATGAACAGTGGTAGAGGAAGGCAAGGAGCTCTGACTCCAAAATTTGAGTTTCACAGACTGTAGAGCCTACCTTTGTGAGAATACAGTCATATGGTAGCATTTTGCATCTCCTGAAAAAATAGGTTCCAGTCATCAATTTGCATGTGAAAAGGCCCATGTTAAGTGCCTCTTGAGTTCCTATGTCCCATTTCTGTCTGTGAAAATCACCTTTTCTGAACTGATCCTGAAAAGAAATCAGTACCTGCAGCTCAATGGAAATCAGTGAAGTGCCAAGGAGGATCAGTGCTGTGTGTGATCAGGCACTTGGATTTGAAGCAGGACTGACACTGCTCTGGCTTTGTAGTGATGAGCTCACGTTATTGAATTTGTGGTGACTTTGTTTGAAATGCCAAGCTGAAGTCACATTGCTGTTTCCCTTCTATTTTAGGTGGTATTTCTCAACTAGTCTGCAGCTATGCTTTAATTTAAATCCTTCTTCAATAATAGCTCCTATTGTGCTGGCTTTGAGATGGTATCAATGACTAGAATTTTATTGACAGACTTGGTGCCAGTATATATTAAACACTACTCATTGATTGATATTTATATAATGCTACTCACAAGATCCTTTCCCTACACTGCTCTGTTGGTTCTTGCTATTGTTTCATATCTAAAGCATCTATTTTTTTTTGTATCAGTGTTGTGTGGCATGGAGGAGAACAGAGAAACACTACTTGATTAGGTTTCTTGGAAATCTGGACTTGGGTCTCAGCTTATCTAAGATTTCTTGTAAGATCATAGTCTCTTAAGGCAGTGATAATCCTTGCTCTGAGCACACTTCCTTTGTGTCACTGAGATGGTAACAAACAGTCCAAACTGCTAAAAATGTGTGTGTGCAAAAGGAGGCTGCACTCCTGCTTGAATCCCTGGTGTATTACAAGTTTAGAAATCACTTAACATATTCTTGGCACTGTAAAAGCAACTAATGTCTATTATTCTTTGTTTTCTTAAATAAAAATATACTTTAATTGGCATCTACATTCCAAATAATTTTATAAGCAGACAATCTGCTTGTAGATCTGAGATTTCACTGTGGTAACATTGGTGGGGGAATTTTAATTCAAATGAGCACCTCTGCCAGGCATTCCTTATGACTGCTGCAAATCTCATTGTGTAGAGAAGTCAAGAGCCTGTGACATTCACTCAGCTTTGTTTTGCTTGTAGTTCTTTAGTTGCTGTCTGCTCTGAAACATGAGGTTTCCTTAAAATAATTGCTTTTCCTTATTTGAAATTATATGTTGTGACCTTTTATGTGTTTACGAGACGACTGGGAAAATGAATGTTGAAACCTAAATTCATCATCAGCTGTTTCATCAAAACCATTGCATAATCTCAGAAAAAAAGATAATTGCAAGATAATTTATTATTTGCTTTCAGAGGGCCTTTTTGAACTTGCACCAAAGCCCATGGATTGACTTCAACCTAAGTATGATTGGAGCCTTTCAGTTTGACCTTTTAGTCCCTTTCTTCTCACTTTTCCTGGAACAAGAGGACTTTGGGTATTGTGGAGTTGAGTATCTGATACAAAATGTGAGTAAAGCAACAAACACTTTGTTGGTGATCTTGCAGTGCCATGGAATAGACAGACAGTGGCTGTTTCTCCCTCATCTCCTCCTCCTGGCTGTGTTTCACTGCGAGTTGTAGCCCATGGTGGCCTCATAAAGGGCATTTTTCCTCACCCATTTAACATCCTCCCTTCCTCTGACAATGTCTCTATGCTTCTAACAATGTCTCCTGCTTGGGAGGTTGGTAAATGTTGTTTCTGATTGCTCAGCAGGCATCCTGCTAGAGCAGATTGCCTCCCAGGCAGCCGAGTGCTGTAGTTAGAGCTTTCCTGTGCCACACAGTGACAGGACCATCAGCAGAGCCATTCCTGAACCTGCATTTCGAGCTTCATAGCTCTCACCTCAAATCCTAGAGCACTGTTAGTTCCTGGTGAATGGTGCTCTATTTTTTTTTCAAGAGAATGCACTACGTGTTGGAAAATGCTTATTGTGAATATTAGTAAGAGCATAAGAGTTTGGATAGGCCATAATAGCTTTCAGTTTATTATTCAGCTTTATGATTATGGAGGACACTGTCCTTAACTAGACACTGAAAGCTGGGCTGAGGCAGCTCATAGATTGTAGGAGACTGGGTCCTTTCTTCTGTTAGACATGTTATTAGTGACCAGAGCTTTATTCAGAATAGCAATATTAAGAGTGAAATTAGATTTAAACCAGCTTCTCTGAAATGTAACTGGGAATTGGGGTTTTTTTTTTTTTTTTGCTATTAAGAATTACAATTCACTCCAGGAGATGTGGCTCAAAGACCTACATCACAAGAAAATTGCCCCAAGTTTCAGAAACAGTTGAAAGCAAGCATTTTCAGCTACGTAAATGGTGTTCTATTGCTTTGTGACTAATGTTTTGTCAGTTGTGGAATTTTACCCTTTACAACTGCAGGTTCTGTAAAATAGCCAGAATGGTAATGAAAGTCTGATGATTCAGGAGAGGGTATTATAAGAATATTTCTGAAATGAGCTTAGAGAAAAGTGTTAGTGGGCAAGGCATAAAGCTTCAAATGATCTGCCTCAATGTAAGGTATACCATCAAAATCTTTGGATTAATTTAGGAGTATCAAGAGATAAAACAGCAATTGGGAAATGTAAAAATTGAAAATATGTCAAATTTCCCATGCAAGAAATTCAACACAAATTTTTTCCTTCACTTTTTAGTATCTGAAAGAATTGTAAACTTTTTTCTCTAAATGTTTAATGGAAATGAAATACTCCTGCTGGTGTTTGGACCCTTAATTTTTAAGTTATTTAACCAAGCCCTGGTGATTTGCGGAAGTCAGGGCATGTGTATGCTGGGCTCTTTGCCTTTAGGCATGAAATGGGTGAGAGCCATCTAGAAGCACGTGAAAGATTAATTCATTAGAGTTTAAGGAAAGAGGATTGGGCCAGATCTGTAAACAGAATTCACTTTTTCAGACTGATAATCTCCCATCTTTCTGGAGACAAACCATCCTACCACCAGCTTTTATATATATATATATATTTTTTTTTTTTTTAATCGTACCAAACTTGTAAGCTAGGCCTAAATGAATTAGCTACCATGGGACATGACTCCACCATGGTAATGGGAAATACAGCTGAGAGCTGTTAGTTAAATATTGCTTTGTCATAGCAATTCATGCAAAAGCTTTGTGGGAATTATGGATGGCAATCCAGAGAATGTGTATGCTGACTCTCATTAAGTGCATGCTGGGCATATAAGTAATATGGAAGCATCTTTTTGCCTCTGAAAGATACCATTAGATGTCTGTAATTTCCAGACACTGCAAGAAAAGCTCAAACCAGCCTTCTCCTCTTCGCATGAACCACAGAGGTCCCATTCATGCAGCAGCTACCTCATCCACAGCACATAATTTCTGCTCCACAAAAGGGATGGGGATTTTCAAGGCAATTCCTGCTTTGCAGCCCATTTAATATTTTTGGTTTTTAGTTCAACTCACAGCTCAGCTTGGATATAAATTAAAGCAGGTGAGAGAGTCTGCTTTTGAGTTGGTTCTAATCTGCCTGTACAGCTGGGACAAAACTTAAGAGCTAGAGGAGAACAAAAAAAGGCAAAGGTGCATCCATTACACTGGGACAAACAAATGCACAGCTTTGAAGTCAGTGGACCTTTGGCAGTCTACCCCACCTGTGATTTAACAGACCTGGTAGGCCATGAAATCTTTCATAATTAACTTCAACATTCTTAAATGTGTTGTATGTTTTATGGACTGGTTTTAACAATCTGTAAAAAAATGTATTATGCTGTAAATTTAACAGGGGAGCAAGAACAGGTTATAGTACATAAAAGGTGAATTAACACTTCCTAGGGAATGCATTAGCTGACTTTTTAACTCGCCATTTTAACTGTCGCAAATATGGCAATAATTTTGTGTTCTTCTGGTAATAGTTTGGGGTTTTTTTAGCAGAGGTTTAGTAGGCAGAGAGTGTCAGGGCTTCCTCATGGCCTGGATGCTGGGGGACATGGAGAGGGGCCCATGGGATGGAGCAGCATCAGGGAAGGACCTCTCAAGCCAGGGCCCATCCCCAGTGAAAAGAGCAGGGCAGGAGGTCTCTGTGGGTGAGGAATCCTGTTCAGCAGCATCTTCTGTCCAAACCATCAGGGGTTCATTCTTCCTCACACAGGATGTTGGCTGGAGGATTGTGGACTGTTTCTGGTGACATGGAGTGCCACAGGTGCCAGCTGTGCATCAGGTCAAAATCCACCCAGAGTAAAATATGGTCCCAGTGAGTGTAGCAGTGACCCAGCCAGTTCATTTGCACAAAGACACTATGTCATAATTTCCATCATTGTGTGTTAATCTTTATTCTCCCAGTATTTTAGAGACATTTGTGATTCTGATGTGAGGGAAAAATTAAAATTATTTCAATAGGAAAGGGAGTTGTGTACAAAATTTCCCCTCCCCTTCCAATCTTTCTGTGCAGCAGCTGCTGTTGCCAGGCTGTCTTTGTTGCTATGGTGGTGGTTTGTGTGCCAGAATTTTATATTCACCCTTCAAGAGTCACCTGATTGAGTGGCTGTGCCACATAAGTTATCTGGCTGTATCTGAGTGCTGTTTGGTATGTATGACATCTCGTAAAAGGAGCACATTAAACATAAAACAGATTCCAGTGGCCTCTGGCCATGAGTTTAGGGAAGAATTAGCAGATTAATTCTCTCAGTAAATGAGTGACTACTGCATTTGGAAGGTGTCATTTCTTAACACACAAGGCAGTGTCACCACACCTTGTGGCACTCGTGTCTCGTTGGTCAGGTGTGAGCTTTGCTGTCTGCATGACATGCAAGGAGCTTTTTATCAGAAGGACTGAGCTTTTTTTCAGAGAGACGGGGTCACATTTTCTATATTTCTTTTCTGGAGAGTTGTTCCATAGAACTTAATGATCCTGCTCCCACTGATAATTGAAATATAATTTGACCCAATTTAAAATGCAGTTAGGATGATATACTTCTGGTGAAGCTGAGTTTATCTTTAATCCCAAATCTTGCAAACGCTTAGGTTTAACTCTTAGTATGTTCAGTGCACTATTGCACAGTGAAGCATTTTCAAGGCTGAGGCCACTGCTTCTTTTCAAAATCTAGAATTACACCAATAAACTCAGGATAGCAAGTGAAATAGAGATTTCATATATATTTCTCTGAAACCAAATTTAAAATAATAAATTTAGGTTTTAGTGCATTTCTCATACCACTTCATATCCAGTCTTTCTGTGTAGCTCTTGCCATGTCTTAATTTGACCTGACTTTGGTCAAAGCCATCTGTTATGTAAATCAGTTATTGCTCCTTTCCTGATTTGTTTACGCACATTTCCAGGTGGGTATCTAAAACATTGTGTATTCTGTTATTCCCCTGGAAATGAAATATTGGTACCTAAGCCCCTTAAATAAAAAATAATGCTTTATGGGTATATTGCATTCAAATAACTTGTATTATCTATGCAAGGCTATCACTTTACTGTCTAGGCTGAGATTTTTAAGCCTAGAGAAATGAAAACATCCTGAAATAGTTCTTGCAGCAACATAAGATCAGCAGGTATCACATCTGATTGGTATGATTTGGAATGACTACTCGAATAAGCCTGTTGCTGAGTGTTTAGGTTTTTTCCAACACCATATCTTTCCTTCACTCTTGGAACTGAAAGGGCTGAGGGAAGAAGAAATAGAAGATAAGCATTTAGATGTTTCCTTAGGCTTTGGAGGAAGGTGTCTGCTTCTTCTTTTGCCAGGTTTGGTCCAATCATTTAATGACAAGACCTTCGTATTCTTTCTGGGTGTAACAATCCTGCTGAGTGTAGCTGGTTTCCAGGTCACTGATCCCATGCTTGGTGGAAAAGGAACTAGATTGAGACACACGCTGAATCTGTGTTTGCAAAATGTACTAGGTACCAAGAAATGTGCTCCTCGCTGGAGCAGATGCTAGTTAAGCAATAGCAGTAACACATAAGCCAGCTATCTGTGTTGAAACTAAAATTCCCACTGATTTCACAGAGCCCAGGATTTCAGCACAGGCTGAATCATAAGCACTTTCCAGAGCCGTTGTTTAAACAGCACAGGCATAATGCCATTTCCTTTTGTGCTGCTTCTTCCTTTTGATGCAAAAGCCATGAGATACCTGCCATATAAAGGGGTGTTTCTCTTCAGACAAATACTATCAGACAAAAATACGCAAGTCTGAAAAACCACAAAATGGCTCCAGACAAAACTTTATATCTGTAATGACAGGCACCAGGATCAGAGCCTATCCTAACCCATAGGCCCATCTCTTCCATGTTCAAACCAATGGTTGCTGGGAGCCTATGGCATCATCAGGAATCCTGAGGTGTATCATAAACTGGGATTTCTTTTTCCCTAACAAAGACTCTAAATGAGGCCAGGCCAAGTGAAAGGGGATTGTGGATTTGTTGAGAAAACTGCCACAGAAGTGCCACCATCCCTGGCAGGTTTACATCTTCCCAAGATCTGATTTCAGTAGACTACTGGGAATGCTAGTGCTTAAGGGATCATGAGTAAGTACTGTAGCATCAGTACTCTTTGCTCTTGTTTTCTGGGGATTTTAGTTTTGTTTTCATTCTTCTGTATGCTATATGAAATGAGATGAAAAGGCAGTTGTGAAAATGGTCCTGAAAATCTCTCCCTTTTCCCCCATCACGGAGCAACCCCATACGTCAGTGCAGCCAAACTCAGAACTGGTTATTGTTTCTTTAAGTCACGGCAAATGGCTGGGAATTAAAGCACAGCAGGGGGAGAGCAGGCTCTCATCCTGACTGATGCGACACCCACGTTTGCATGGAAGGTTAATAAGAACAAAAAATAGATCAAATGGGTTAATTGGCCTTGAAATGCGTACGCTGCGTGCATGGGCTATTGTAAAGGAGCAGATTCACCTCCCTCTAAAGGCAATCAGAAGTTTTCCATTGAAGGGGAAGAATCTGGAAAAGGCCCAGAGAAAAAGCTTTAGCAACTCTTTATGGTGAGAGCAAATCAGCAGTCCAATATGCCAATTTTGTAGCTTTTTAATTAAAGAAACAGAACCAACATCTCCACTCAGATTGAAGAAAAAATACTTAGTTTGGAGGAATGATATTTCAAAATAGCACTAGGTTAAAAATACATACAAAGACATTTTTTTTCTATATCATTTGCTTTGTCTGTAGCAGAAGTTTGGCCTGCTGCCCCTAAATCCCAAGAGTCAGTTGGAAACCCCTACAGAGAAATTAGAAATCTCATGTGCTGTGTCATCTGATGCTTTATCTCTATGACTGCACAGGGGCTCTAACAGAGAGAAGGTCACTGGTGGAGCACATATAACTTTGTTCTTCAGAAACATTTTTTTTTTAAAACCTCTGGATTTAGGATTTTGCTGGGTGAGAGGACCTTTTGCCATCTTTATGCCTTTGAGTTGAGTATACCTAAAACTGACTTAAGGTCACATGCCTTTGTTCTGAGGAAGCCTCTTCATCTTATGGGATCAAAAAGCTGTGGTGAAGCAATTTCTGTGTATTTCAAGCATGAAGCTTTGATGGGAATTGTTTGTGCCACTCTTTCAACTAAGAGTTGTTCCTCTTTTGGCATCAGTGTGCAGGCTCAGCGCTGTCCCTCTGCTCTGCTTTTGCCATAACTATTCCCTCAAAACTAAAACTCTAAAAGACAAGAAGTTGCACTCAACATGAGGGAGAACTTCTGTGTTGAAGGTGGCAGAGCTCTGGAGCAGCTGCCCAGGAGGCTGTGGAGTCTCCCTCTCTGGAGACACCCCAAACCCACCTGGATGTGTTCCTGTGTCACCTGCTCCAGGTGACCCTGCCTTGGCAGGGATGTGGGGACTGGATGATCTCCAGAGGTCACTTCCAAGCCCAACCATTGTGCGATTCTGTGCTCACCCCCTTCGCATCCCGAGGGACCTCTCCTGGCCACATTTCTCAGCAGGACGAGACGCATGGACACTCACCCTCGCTCCCTTGGCGGGCATTTCGGTGCGGTACCGGAGCCCCACGCGCGCTTCCCGAGGAAGGGAGATGGATCTTCCGTTCCCAGCGTCTCCCTGCCGTCCTTCTGCCTTCCGGAGGAGCCGAGGCGGCTGCCCGGGGCTTCGCTCCGCGGAAGGGCAAGTGCGGGGCGGCGGTGGCCGGGAGGTGGCGCCGCGGCGCCGCCGGCGCTGCCCTGGGCGCGGGGGAACCTCGGGGGCCGAGCCTGGCGGGGCGGGAGGAGGAGCGGCGAGGAGGGAGGGAGCGGAGCGGGCAGCGCCGCGGCTCCGTGCCCTGCGTGCGTGCGTGTGTGTGAGAGGAGCGGGCGGGCCGGCGGTATATAGAGGATGTGCCGCCGCATGGCTCGCCCCGGCCGCTGCCGCGCCAGCTCCTTGGGCCAGCGCCAGTGAAG
>VWZW01005507.1:860279-1033112 GCA_013397115.1 Edolisoma coerulescens | reverse complement strand
CGCTCCAGGCGCCTGTGCCGGCCTCTCTCCCCGGTTTCCGGCGCCCCAGAGTCCCTCCTGCAGCGGCCGCTTCCCGCGGCTTCTCCGCGCCGGGGCAGAGCGAGCGCTTCCATGCGGTGCAGATGGCCGGGGCACAGCCAGGGGTGCACGCTCTGCAGCTCAAGCCCGTCTGCGTCTCCGAAACCCTCAAGAAAGGCGTCAAATTCGTCAAGTGGGACGATGTGAGTAGCCCTTGCTTCCCGCGGCAGGGGCACGGCGGGGTTACGGATCGATGGGGTGGGAGGGCTCCGGGCCGTGCCCCGCTCGGTGCGGAGGGCAGGTGCGGGGCGCCGGGGGTGGCAGCAGAGGTGTCCCCGCCGTGTGCTGCCCGAGCCGAGCGGCGGTGTTGAACCGGCGGCCGAATGCCGGGCAAACTTTCTCCGAGGGCTCTCCTGTCTAATTGTGCTTGGCCGGTGCGAGCTGTGTTGAGCTGGCTCCTTTCGCGAGCGTCTTCCTCTCCCGCCTCCCGTGTTTCAGTGTGCATGTTGCCACCTCGTCCTCGTAACATAGTTGTGTCAACCTGTTCTCTCGTTCCATCTCCCGTCTCCACTTCTCAGCCTCTCCTTTTCCTTCTGGCTCCTGCTCCTCTCGCTTTCTCTCGTCCTGGTGGGGTTGTCAAGCCCTGGATGTGTTCTCCCAGGGCTTGCAGTTTGGGTACCCTTGGTCATCTTATTTCCTCCACAGAAGACACTCTTCTTTCTTGGCTCATTAGGGCATGAGACTTGCCTCAACATCACATCTGCTTTCCCCTCACTGCTTGCTGCTTCCCAGCTTTTTATGCTTGTATTGCCTCACATAGGAAAGGAGTTCGGTTTCTACTTCACCTTTGGTAGAGCAGCTGTTCAGCAGCTGGGATTTCTTTCGTGGCGTGCTGGCTATGCCCGGGACAGTTTCAGAGCAAAGGGAAGCTAAACAGAAGAGTTGCCTTTTTCGAAGCCTGCTGTGCTGCAGAGAAGGAAAGCAGGATGAGTCCTCAGCTAGCTTTGTTCCGGCAGTACAACACTGGGTGTCTGTGTCTCAGTGGTGCATGGAGGAGCAGGTGCCCCAAAAAGTCTGTCTGTGAGTGGTGTCTGGAGGCAGAGTGGCATCGTGACACTCGAGCTGTTGTACGGAAATGGTTGGGAAAGAAGGCAGGCAGTCTGAATGTCAGGAGAATTGTTGAGAATGAGTTGTTTTTAGAGCTCTTGTATTTTTGCTGTGAGGTTGGCTGTGCTTAGGATATCCACAGCAAACAACTGGAGCGACAGCAGTGAGGGAGAAGGAGCGGTTCATGTGTAACCACTGTTCTTGGCTTATGTCTTGCTCTTTTGCCATTGCTTTCAGCATGTCCCGCAGCCAAATGTGTGAGCCTGACCCCTGTAAACCTGTGATAAACACTCTCAAGGAGAGAGAGAGAACATCAGAAACCAAACAACTTGTGGTGTGAAGTTTTATTTACAGTAATAAGCGAACACATTTTTAATAGGCTCGGCAAACTGACCTTGTCTGCAGTACCAAACAGTGGCTTGATACACGTTATTTATGTTCAGGAGCTAGGCTTGAATGAATTCCCTGAGAAACTGTTTCTTTTGGTTGACATTTTCCTTAGGATAGGAAAAGGCAGCCTTGTCATTGCAGTTATTGTTTTATTTTTGGTAAGCTACCAAGGAATTTCCGCGTGTATACGCAGAGGTCAAGTTAACGATGATTTGAGTCTCCAGACTGAAAGTCCAAGCCATCAGGCAACAGTTTAAATTATGAGTTTGAGGGCTATTTCCCAAGTAATAATAATATAGATAGAATTAGAAGTTGAAGAGGTGTTCTCCATGCACAGTAGATGTTCACTGGATAACCTGTCTGCTATAGGCTAGTCAGTAAAAAGATTTAAAATTGTAAACCTAAAGGCTGCACTAATAAAACATGGCTAAATTCTGGAGAAAGATGTGCATTTCAGGTTAAAGGTGTTACTCAGGAAGACACAGGTGTTACCTGGAATGTGTGACTGAGATAAGTCCTGTTGTGTTTGGTGAGTGCTTTCATCGGCAGCCTTGTGAAAGTCGATGCCTATTTAGCCACACTGTGATGAAGAATTGTAGCATTAACTCATTGTTGAGTGTGCGTTGTGTGTACCTGCACATTTCCCGTTCCTCAGCTCTCCTGTCTTGCCTGTAGTGTTTTCAGCGGTGGAAGCCCCACAAAATCCAAGGTTTCAAGGGAAGCGAGTCTTCTCTGCCACTCTGGTTGTATGAAGGCATTCAGGCAGATGGATGTTCAGTGAGTTTGAAAAGTATTTGCCATTGAGTAGCCATTAACCACTTCAGAGTCTTTGTTTTCCATGAAATTAATCAGCTGGAGGGTTTTTAAAAGGATGGTGCTGAATGAGAACCTCTGTGGTCTCTCATGTAAACAGGCACGCACAAACTCGCCAGTGAAACAATGAGCTCTAATAAGAAGTAGTAAACTACAACATGTAACAGTGAAACACAATTGACCATAATGAGCACTTTGGCTCTGCTGTGCTACCAGGGCTCTTCAGAAAAGCCAGGCTCACACACTGATGTTTATTATGCACCATTTCTTTTCACTGTGTGTGAGAGTGGGAGTTCAGTTCTTCCACATCGCCTGTGGAAGGCTGGGGCAGCCTCTGTCCTGTCCTTGTTGTTCCTTTCCCTGCCGTTTTGCGTTGCAGTTTAAGAGGGTCTTACTGACTTTCCTTTGCCTTTCATGAAGCAGCAGTGATTGTTGTGGATTCTTACAACTTGTACCAAGTTTCAGCCCAAAGCAAATTTTTTCTAGCTGAGCTTTAAACCACTGAGAATTTTTAAATGGGTGCTTTTAAATGGGAATGCTGGAAGGATTTAAACCAGAGCATGAGAGGTGTTTATGGAATTTCATGTTGTGTGGAGTAACATTACAGATGGTGTTTGCCAGCTTTGAGAAGGACACTGTGGCAAGGTGTGCAGAGCAGTCTGACAAAAGCTGTGGTGATACAGACTTGAAAACCAGTCTGTGTGGACTTCCCATCTTGAGCCTCTCGTAGCTCTGAGCCTGACCAGTAACTGAGGTGCTAAATAGCAGGTGTGGTACTGACAATTCACATGAGCCCCCTCTCTGAGGAGCAGAACCAACATCTGCAATGTGTCACCCATGAGCCTCATCCAGCTGCCCCTGCACTTGGGGATGATCCAGCTGGAAAGAGAAATGCCGTGCCTGAGCTTGGTCAAGTGAAGAGGAGGAGGTCATATCAGCCACTCCAGATCACACACAGGGAGGTGGAAGGCTTGGAATTCCATTTCCTCTGCAGACCATCTTCGGTTTTTAAACTGAAAAAGCATTAGGATCAATTAAGAAGTTCTGGCTTTGCAAGACAAGTCACTGTTTTGTGCCTTGGGATTGGATGTAATACTGTTCCCACCATCCAATGCCTAATAGCCTGTTCACAAATTCCATCTGGGATCAGGGTGTAAAGCACTAAAGTCAAATAGATTATTGTTGTCCTGTAACTTACGCTTTTCCTCACGCTGTTTGTTTTCCTCTGTAAGAGTATTCCAGGTCAGAAGGCAAATTTGAGAATGATCCGTTGCTCTTGATGTGTAGTTTTGGATTCACAAGGCACTGAGCAGAAATAGCTGCTCTTGGAATCTGTGAAAGATAAATGTGGCTGGTTGCTTAGGTCTTTTTTTGCAGCTGTATCCATGTGTGTGCCTGGTTTCAGATGGTGGTTGGCCGAGCACTTGCTTCCTCAAGTCGTTTCTTGAGTTGAATCCCTAAACCTGCTTCTCCCTGACTGCTGGGAGAGACTCGGAGTCTCCTGACTGCTGGTCTGGCTTTGAACAGCTCTGCTCTTGTACTCCTAGAGAGAAGTGAGAGAGAGAGGGAAGGCTTGGGAAGAAGTGGCTTGATCCCCTCTACTGTAGTGATACCCAGGTTACAGCAGCTCTTCCTGATAGGAGTTTAAAGCAGTTTAATAAATAAATAGGATGTAATTAAGTCCACGGGTGAAACTTTTTTGGTAGGGGGTTAAGCTTAATGTAGCAGAATGTGTTGCTAGGCTGAGAAGAGTAATGAAACCTGAGTATAAAGAGCAACTTCTCCCAGGAATTATCTGTCTTAAGGGCTGAAATCTGCCCTGGCTGACTTCTTTCCTTGTTTTTGTCTGGCCTGTAGTGGGAACAAGATAGGCATAACTGAGTCTTGAAGTAGCTCGACAGCCAGAGCACAGCTGAGCTGATATTTTCTGAGAGCTGTAATTGGCACACTGTAGCAAGTTAATGTGATGGTGTATGTTCAAAAATAGGTTTGTTTTCATTTCTTGCTTAAAGGCTTTCTTATCTTCCCTAGTGATAATATGTACTTTGCATAAAGATTTTGACTGATCCCTCTGTGGCTCACACTATTTACTTTCACTTTTAAGTTAACTATATTGCTGCGGTGAATTCTACCTCAGCTGAGGACCAGGATTCCAATTTTCTAGCCATGTTTTTTTTTTTTTCCCTAAGCATTGGATTACTGCAGCAAACTTCCTGATAGGTAGCATTGCTTAGTGGCTCCAGCACTTCCCCAGGTGTGCAGCAAAAACAAAGCCAGGTCCTTTAAGTTCTCTTTGAATGCCTTTCTCTTAGAGCACTTTGTCTTAATAAAGCATTTTTGAGCTCCAAGTGAATGCTCTGGAAGTTTGCAGGCTTCTTTATTTGTTTAGAGTGTTTTAAAGAAGATTATCAAGAGTATCCCCTTTAACCTTACAAGTAAGTGTAACATCAGAGCATCTTTATTATGGATGAGCTGAGATGAAATGAATAAACAACTTGGAATTTTTCAGAAGTTATTTTAAGTAACTTTTTCCCCCCTGCCTTTTTTTGTTTGTTTTTGAACTGTGCACAAGCCTGCCACTCCAGTACATTAGTGAGGACATGAAAAATGAGCAATCATTGTTCTGTGCATATAAAACTAAAACAATAAGCTGAAGAGTTTATTTTTTTTGTGAACACTTTCAGTCTGGAGGGAAGAGGTCAAGTCCGACATTCAGGAGTTTCTGTTGTTTCTTCTTAGTTGCTAATCTTTATGTAATAAACATAGATCAGCTCTGGGCTATTTAAAAATATTTTATCTGAATGAGTATAAGTTGTGGTTTTGGTCTTTTGCAACATAGGAGATTGAGTTTAAAATTTTAAAGAGTTAATATTTAGTAAATGGGAAAGCCTGAACTCGGTTAACTCTACTGGAAAGCTCTTTATAACTTAAATCGAGGGGGGAAAAAAAGTTTTGGCTATGCTGCAGCTTGGTTAGATGCCTGCCTGGGAAGATCTGATGTTTAAGTCATAGATGACATCTCTGTTAGTGTCATTTTGGAGCCCTTTGGAGTGCTGGTGGATACACGGGAAAGTGAAAACCAGAAAAAAACTCCTAAATAAATGAGCATTCTTTGGGAAAGGGAAGTTTAACTGTGAATTTAGGTTGTGTGCTTTCTTCACTTCAGTGTTTGAGTGCTCAAGACTGTTTTTAACAAAAGCTGTATGGAAATAGTTAACACACAGTTAACTATTCACTGTGGAGTCTTTTATCTATTATAAAGTAACTGCTTCATAAGCACTTTTTAATTTTTCACAAGGCCCATTAAATGACAGAATGTTTCCAATTGTACTGTTGTAGGTCCAAAAAAAGAGACCAACCTTAAAAATCTACTGATTTTTAATCTCTGGTTAGATATGTTGGACCTAATTTTCAGCCTGCAGTACCATAGAGTCAGGTGTTCAGAATGCCTCCCTGGTGACTTCAGATGAGTTTGAGCTCAGCATCTCTGAAAATTAGAAAATGAAATGTGGAAATATAATTCCAATGTTCTCTCAAAATCAGAATGCAGCATTTATGCTGATGAGCAGACTGGTTTAAATTATGTTCTCAGTATCACACAAGAACTCTCTGGCTGAGATTAAAAATCTTCCTGGATGGCATTTGGCTGCTTTTGCTCTGAAGTTCTCCCTTTGTTCTGTCTTTCTTGACTGTTTAACTTGCAACATTTAAGGATTTGGGCAGTAAGAGGATCTTCAGCTTGAGTTGGGGGACATCCTGAGAAAGGGGTTGGGGTAGGACAGACTTCTGAGAAACAAATCCCACTCAAGGCAGATCTTTAAAATTTGCATCTTTGATCAGCAGGATGATGACTTTTGTCCTGTCGTGCCATCACCAAAGTTTCTTCGGGGTTTAACCACTCCAATAGTGAAGGATATCTTCCTGCATGTTCCTACTGAACAAGTGGAATTTCATTTTACAGTTCTGTAAGATCAATTCCAGTTTTGATTTTTTGTCCTTCCAGCCTCCAGCACTCATTTCATCTTCCGCAACACTTTCTTCTTGCAACCTGTTAACTTATGTGGCAGATTTTGTTCCTCTGCCCTCAGTAAAAGAGGGAACCTTTATCCTTCTGGATTATTTCAGGGGTTCACTGCAAATGGGATGGGTACCTTCTCCCTTTCACTCACAGTTCAGCTGTCAGCCTGAAGAAGTTCATAGTTGATTGTTTGGGTAATCCTGTTTAGTTCCAGTCTGAGTACACTCAGTGTATTATGGAATTCACAGCTAATGTGTCTGCTGACCCTGTGGAAACTGGAGTTCTTCTATCCTTTCTCCTTTACTCCTTCTCTGCTTCCCCCAGGCCTGGAATCCACCTGATTTGTGGGGTGGCAAGAGGCCTCTTTTTAGGGACTGTCCCCACATCTTAGACCTTTGTTCAACCAGAGTTCAAGCCCTTTGGCTGAAGTGAAACGGATGTTCAAGAATATTTTGCCTCTGCCAGAAGGAGTCTGTATTTCTTAGCTTTGTGTTTCAAAGCAGTTTGGCAGAAATTTTCCAGAAGATTCAAGCAAGGGAAATAATGATGTGTAAAAGTTTTCAGGTTATATTTGGGGATGTTCAGTGTCTCTGAAAATCTGAGGCAAACCCAGGAAAGAACAGTCAGCCTTAATAAGGCAGCGTCATGAGCCCCATCTGTCAGAAGAGCTGAGGACGGAGGCTGCTCTGCTTTTCCTTTTAAAAATCTGTTGATGTGAATTTTGACTGCAGCTGTTTCTAAGAAACATCATCATTATCTATATGTGATTTATTAAAACAGACTCATCTGGCTCGTGGTCGTGGAATGAAAGTCTCAATCTCATGTGCACAGCCAGGTCATGGTGAGGTTCTGATAGATAAAGTCAGAAAGGAGCTAAACCATAGTTTTCACCCTCTTCACTAATTACCTTTTTATGATCATCTTTACTGGTCAGTAGTAATAAAATGGAGGTGGCACTTTTTGCTCACTGATCTTAGATGTAGTCTGAGGGACCCACTCTTAAAATCAGACCTTGAAACAGTTCCCTGGCAGTCATTTAATTATGGCTTTGTCCATTGATCCTCTGTGCTTGTGTTTTGCTTTGCCTGGCTGGTAAGGATCCCAAAGTTCCTTGTGGTACTTTCCGGGCATAAAGTTGAAGCTGCTTTGTTTAAAAGTATAAACCAAAGAATATTGCTAATGCAGGATCTGAGGTTGGACAGCCAATTAGGAGGCAACATAATGGAATAAGTATAGAACAGCCACATTACTCATTTGAGGCTGTGGAATTGGAGGAAAGTAGAGAATTGGCCCAAAGTCAGCAAATAAAAAGGTGGAGGACTTTTAAAGGTGAAATTAAAAGCCCTTCAAGAAAATTACTCACTTAAGCTGAGGCTGATGCGATACAGAGCACACCAGGGCTGCCAGGATAGGGCCACTCTTTCCTTCAAGGAATTTGCAGAAGGAATCTCTTGGAAACCAAGCCACTGCTTGGCATGAGCACCCACAGTGGCATTTAAAAAGTCTGATAACCCACAGTCATTTGCACCATTGACTGGGACACTCTCCCTTTCTCTTTTTCCTCTATCCCTTCTGGTCACCGCTGATTTTTGCCTTGGTCATCCCCTCCTGCACCTTTTTTATATACTAAGAATTGCCCCAAGAATCTGGCCTGCTGCCCAAAGGGCTGCTTGCTCTGTTGATATCCAGAGGAATGGGTATAGGATATTGGCTGTGTTACTACTATACATTTAAATGTGTGGTTTTCCAAACCCTTCAGCTTTAGAGATGGGCACCACACTTTTTTTCCATTTTATTCTCACTTTTGGATCTGAATGGGTTAAGGGAGATATGAATGTCTGCTCCTGATTGGTTTGTCCTTGAGGTTTTGGGTCTTTTCTTTACTCCTCCTCTATTGTGTCCTGTCCATAACCCTTTTCTTCAGAGTTGTGTGTGGTTGGTCAGTCTGTTCAGGAGAGTTATGAGGTCAGGTCTTTGGGTGAGGAAATTGAATTAATGGACTTCAAGATGCCCATAAATGACTGCAGGTGTGTCTTATGGGTCATAAACCACAGCCATTCCCTTATAGTACAATAATGTTTGTAAATAAATGCACCAGACAATTGTTGGTTGAAGCAAATTTCTGTTTCAGAGCCTTGAACTGCTGCTTTTCTTGAATGTATATTGCAAAAAGGGTTTTTCAGGTGTCTTTTTGATTGTTTCCTGCCTTTGCAAGCCCTGATTGAAAGCAAGAGAGCTGTTCAGGTGACCAAGGGCTCTGCTTTACTCTGGAATGGGAAGAAGGACTTGCAGAACTGACTCAGAAAGTTTATTTCTACTCTTCCACACCCAGAACTGAGCGTGGCATTTGATGTCAGGGATTTACAAGAGCGATAATTATGTAGTCTTGTAGATAATTATGTATAGTCTTGTAGAACATATAAAACATTATACACGTGGCTTTTATTGCTGCTGCTGGCTGAGTGGAAGAGCTCCTAAGACACGTGTTGCACAAATACATGTGCAAAGCTATTCCCAGATCCTGTGACGGTGTGGGGTTCTCATGTTCATCAGCACATTAATTGTGCTGTGCCTAATGTTAGAGTAGTAGAGTCAATTAAAAAAACGAACAAAAACCCCAACATAACCAAACAGCTTTCTGGAGCAGAGATTCCCAGACTAAGACTCACTCTGTCATGATCAAGTTTCCTTTATGCCACCTAATAGATATTGAAGGTTCTTTCCCCTCATCCTCCGCTTTCTTGAGTCTGATTTTAGTCAACATTTTACAACCCACATCTACAACAGTATTACTCTGATAGCTGTATGTCATCAAACACCCTTTGGTTTGAAGCAACTGATTTGAAACGATTAACCAGCAAAATTAGTTAATCCTAAAGCATAATTACTTTGTGTCTGTTTCTCATCACTTCCTTCTCTTTCCCCCTGAAGTTGCTTATAGCTCATCCAAAGGTAGAAGGACACTTAAGTCTTTATCTTTCCTCATTTTATATTTTCACACACAGGCTGCATATGACACAATGAAATAAGCTAAAAAAAGGGAAGTTGTGTTTCCAGAGCAGGGATTTTTTTCTGGTTTTGAATGATGGAGGTCTAAGAACCCTTTTGTAGGTGCTTGTGGATACAGACAGATTTCTTCAGGGCCTGATATATTTTAAAACCAAATTTGCGTGTTGCATCAAGCAGTACCTCACTCTCAGGTGTACAAGATGTTACAGACTTGGAAGAAATGGGGGAGGGAAATAAGATTCTACAGATTCTGCATGTCTGTTCTCTTGGGGAAGGGCAGTGTTTTAATGAAGGCTCAGTGGTGCTTTGTGACAGAGCTCTGAGCCCACATGGGGCATTCCTGTGGCACTGACACAGCCACACTTGTTCCCAGCCTCTGAAAACTCCTGTGGCACCATTTGGGTGTCAGTGTACCTGTGGACAGATCCAAAGCCTGGATCTTCCAGTTATAAAAAAGGCTTCTACACTCATTGAAGGGTTTGATCTTGTATCTTCTCTTAGTGTAGAACTTGCCCTTCAATTTGTATTTCTCTTGTGCCGAGATAAAAATGTGCTTGATGACATTTTATTGTTTCATCTTGTTCCCTGGAGGCTCCTGGCTGGTGCTGGGCCTCTCACTGAGCTGCTTTGGGTCTCATTTTTTTTTTCTAGCTGTGAACTGGGAGTTGTTCAGCTTCCCTATTTCAGGGATGCCCATTGCTGGGAGTTTAGTGCTGTGTCATGAAGGATTGTACTGGTGGCATGATATAGACAAGTGTTCTTGCATCAGAAATGACGCTTGCAGATGTTAAGTTTTATTTATTTATAATAGTGTCACTTCCATCAACTTTCTTTGCATTTGAACTCTGCACTTAAATATGTTTGATTTAAATTTGAACCTATTACAGCCCATTTTTTTTCCTCCAAGCGATATAGGCTGACCTCACACATTACTGCTTTGGAAATAGGTGAATGCTGAAGCTGTAAAATTCCTGTAGCACTTCAACAGAAATATAAATCCTTTCTGAGGAAACACTGTTTAGCCTGGGTTTCTGGGGAGCTGAGGCTTAGGCAATTTTTCTGTCTCCTTGTCTTTTTCCCTTCTGTGCTCCTTCCGTAACTTCTAAATTGAGTTTGGAAAATGGGTAGAGGTCTTGAGACAGCAGTGTCTTTACAGATGTCATGAAAAATAGAAGAGAAAGAGAGGAGAAATCCTATTAGGAGCAGGCTCCACTGATGTCAGTTATTGTTAGGCACCAGGGAATCCTGATGGGAGATGTGATGAACTCCCACCTGCAGAAAAGGCTTGGGTTAGAGCTTGTGTCTCCTGAGTCAGGAACTGCTGTCAGTCAGAAGACAGGAATTTGTAGGTAACAAGGCTGCCTTACTCAGTGAACTTAGAAATGTGGCTGGTTTAAAATGACCTTGAGCTATGGATGTTACCAGACTAGACAGGTTTTCAACCAATTTGAAAGTGAGGTGGAATATAGATATATTACCATCACTAAAATTTTCATGGTTTGATTATAGAAAAAGAGAAATTCTAATGGAAAGTTACTGACAAAAGTCTTAATGTAAAGAATGCTATTCCATGTTTTCTAGGCAAATTCAGCTTTGTAGAAGTCAATTTTATAGGTGTTTAGCTCAGGTTGATACCTGAAATTGAAATCAGGTCAAGGTGTAGGCAGTGGACTCCTGCTAACTATAATGCTGTACTGTGTGGGCTCTAGTTTGACATTCAGGATGTTATGCCTGTTTAACTTCATCTGCTTCCAGCTCTTCTGGATTAACTCCATGTGTTGTCAAGTCTGGAGTTATTTGGTGCTGTCTTCACAGTAATGGAAATATGTTAGGTCAGAAAAATGGAGATGAGGCAGGTGATAGTAAATGCTTTTAGTGACATCTTGCTAGTGATACCTTCAGGGTAATTTCTAGATGTTGCAATTCATTAACATGGATGGCAGAGCAGCTTGTGTGTAATTATGTGTTCTGTGTGCTGATATGGATTTCTTGTTTGTCATTTCTCTGCCAGGACTCCACTGTTGTGACTCCAATTATCCTCAGAACAGACCCACAGGGATTTTTCTTCTACTGGACAGATCAAAATAAGGTAAGAGAAAAGCTTCCAGCTCCAGAATGGTTCTTCCTTTTCTCTGTGGTGTGATGTGCAGTCCTGGCACAGCAGACAAGCATTATATCCCTGTGTCTTCCTCTGCTCTTCTGGAGAGCAAAGGGGACAGGCCCGTGACTCATCCCTGGTGCACAAATCTGGGAGAGATGGATGGAAGATTTGGTAATTTCCAGCCACGTTAATGCTGTGGTGCCCAGTGAGGGGCGTAGTTGTCCTGGCAAGGACAGGAAGGATCCGTTTGGGATGCTGTTGTGGTTCGTAGCTGGCTTGTGGTTTCTCTTCTGTTCCTCAAGAGGATTTTGTCTGTGGTGCACGGCAGGCCCAGAATTCCTGGAGGCCATAGCTCCCTTTGAATTTTTCCTCCTTAATATCCACGTGCTCCCTGGCCATGCCTGGTGGTTCACGTCACCAAGTTCTTACTAATCCTCGCTGGACACTTTCAAAAACATTCCGGTGTGCTGAGCTCACTCCCGTGGCTGGGGAGCAGTTAGGAAAGCTCATGGCCTGATTCATCGCTGCTGTGCTCCAGTTTCACATCCGTGTCACCCCTCAGAACCACCACTGTCATGTTCCCAGCTCTTGGAGGCTGGAAACTCAAGGAAACACAGGGAAAGAGGTCAGCACCCTGAGTACTTGGGTGCAGTTTGTTTCATACACAGATTTAGAATAGAAAATTAGTGTTGCAATTGTTATAGTAAAACACTGTATCGAAACTAGGAATTGAATGAGTTTCTCTTTTTCATACAGATGAATTTTCAAGCACTTATCAAGTAAGTGCTTGTACTGGCTCCCTGTTGAAAATGGTGTTGAACTTAGTAGTGCTTGAGCTTTGGCCCTGTATGAGTATCTGCCAGAAAGACTAAATGTGTGCTTGTAGTATTCTGGCTGCAGAAACCTGGTTTACCAGTTGTGTAGCTGTTTTTCAGGAGTTCCTGTTGATTTTTTTGTTTAGATACTGGGGCAAAAATAGCTTGAGGAGATAGCAACCATGCAATGTGCAGGCTGAAGAGGCAATTTGCTATTGCATTAGAGCGTGTTTATCTTCCTATGCTTGCTTTTGAGAGGAGATGGAGCACAGTTCTGAGTGAGTATATTTGGAAATCATATAGTGGAGTTTATAATGAAAATCTTGTCTTTGCCTGTGCTTGTACAAGGTTGTGGTGGGTAATAGTGAGTTAATCTGTTGACAGTGCAGAGTTGTTTTAAATTACTGCCCAGAGCAGCCGAGTGAGTGCCCTCAGAAGCTGAAGGCTGCGCCTGATTTACACTGACCCAGTGGCTGTGCCAGGACACAGTGCAGCCTTTTGGCTTGTTCCTTCCCTTGCATAAACTAATTGTATAAGCTAAAAAATAACGATCAACTTTGTAAGAATAAGTGGAAACCCAGAGTTGATTGGAGAGTTTATTTCACTTTTAATATGTTTGGCACTAAGACCTCCTTCAGTTTCCTACTGTTGTCTGTAAAAACAATGTCTTGAAGCAATTCTGTGAAGAATAGCTATTTATAGAATTGTTGTTCTCATATTCATGAAAAAATGTATTTATAATGCTCAGAGCATTTTTTTTAAAGGTTGGGTATTTATACAAGAGATTTAAGTGTCAGTTTGATTTTTAAACTTGCAAATCAAGATCTGTAAAGAACAAGAGGTATTTTTTCTGGTTAATAATTCATGGCAACTAGGTGAAGCTTGTTTCTAAACACCATCCTAGCAGTGCCTATTTAAAAAAAGTAAATTTGTATCTGCTGGGGTGCTGATAGTGCAAGGACTGGGAAGGAAATGCCATTTTCTGCTTTTACAGAGTATTTGGGTTCGTGTTTATTGTGAAATTGCAAATACGTGAAAAAAGGAGGCTATATGGGAGATTCTCTTTAATTTCCTTCTCTTTGTGTGAAGTGATCCTGTGATGATAGTGGAACTACGTGAAGAAATACGAGGACAATACAACCTCTATGTGATCACTTTCTCTTTTTTCCCCCGTGTTATTTTTTTAAGCAATTGCTTTAGTCATGAGCAAGGCCTGTTATTTCTGTGTGTGGAAAGATAAGCCTTGCTAAACAAAGTGATGAAGTGGGAGAAGCCTGCTGCCAGCTTCCTTGATCAGGCACGTTTTCCTGGGAGCTGACCACAAAAGGTGTGGGGATGAGGCCTGAGCAGCAGCCATCTCTCAAGCCATTCGTGGCTGCTGTGTGCCCCTGTGTGAAACAGTAAATCGCTGCCTGGATAATGGTGCGGTGCTTAAAACAGGAATCTGCCTCCTTTGCTTGCTGTTGCCTCCTTATCGGTAAAGTTACACAAAAATTACATGAATCACTGGGAGGGAAAACCAAAACAAACAAGAAACTACTCCCCTGTGTTAAATTTTCTTTAGCTTAGGGAACTGGTGGCTGTAGCCCTGCAGCTTTCCCTAACTCGTTGGCTGGTTGAGCTGCTTCTGGCATTGTTTTCTTGTTCTCTTCCTTTCTGTTTCTTCTCTGTTGCAGGGAAAGGCAAATAATCTGTAGTGTCTGCTGTCTGGCAGTGGGTCTGGACAGTCTTTGAGGTGGCTCTTTGTGCAGTCAGAGCCCCAAGCTCTGGTGAAGATGCCTGTGGAGAGCAGCCCTCCCTCGGTGTCACTGGCCCCATCTTGCAGCTCTCCGTGAGCCGCCAGTGCTCGCAGGGTTTGCAGCCCACTCAGTGACTCTGGGTAATGCTGCAGTCGGGCAGATGAGGGTCCAAAAGGCTGCTGAGGGTCAGGTTTTATATACATGACCAGTGTGCACTGTTCACTTGCTTTCCCTTGTAGCTTTCTGATAAATAAGTTAGTACCACTTTCCATTTTAGTCTCAGGAGCTGTGTGCTCCTCATAAACAGTCCAAGATCTGTAGTTTCAGCCCCATGGGGATCCTTTCCACTTAGGATATGCCACATGTGGAAGACTAAAGGGTGACAATATTTGTGGTGTGAAGGTCTGTTAAATAATTTCATTTAAGCTCTGATCTTGCAGTTAGGTAAATACCCATGTGGTATCCTGCATTTTGACACACTCACTGTGTATTTGCATATTTCAGCTTACATTGCTGTCATCAGTAAAGGTAATCCTCCAAAATCAAGGCATCCATAGCAGTTCCCCATTTTCTGATAACAGCAAGAACATTTGATACCTTTTGTTTTGAACAGATGGCAGGACAGCTTTCTGATGTTGATTGTATTTTTCAGTATGAAATTCTTTTGTTGCTTAAGATTCTGGAATATTTTCTTCATCTGTATGCAGAGTGCTGGCTGATTCCATATTATTACTTGAATGATTCTCAATGTGGGTTTTAAAAAGAAAAATTAATTAATGTGACAAGCTTATGTCTGTTACTTTTCTTATTGTTTAGGTAATGTTTCTTAACTACAGCAAATCCAGACAATATTCATTGTGGTGTTGTATTTTATGACCTGACTGAAACATAACTCAATTTCTTGATGCTGCTTTTTTTTTTTTTAAACATGGGGTGCTGTTTCTTCCATTTGTTCTTATTCTGGTCATGAGCAGAAGAAAGATAAATCAAAATTTAACCACGTGAAGAGAGTCTGCTAGAGTAAAAAGGAGTGATAATCAAAAGCATTTCTCAGGAGATGAGCAGAGGCTGGAAGCATTTGGTGTGTTTAGTCCAGCTAGCAAAGCAAAGCCAGACAAAGACTGGTTTCTGTCTGTGGATAAATGTATTAATGGTTGCATAGGCAGACTAGGAGAAGAAAAAGGTATTGTCAGGCAGTTTGTGCATTATTACTCCTGCATCCTTTGTCTGGAAGTTGTTAGGCAATCAAAAGGATGTTGGGAGAAGGCACTTAGCCGTTGACTCAGTGTGATTCTAACACTGTGCAAGAAAAGGAGGAAAGCAGTTATTGCTTTTGTGGTGGATCCATTTAGGGATTTCAAAGTCTGAGGATGGTTAATATGCTGTCCTCTCTCTCACTAGCACATACTGATTTATTCCCCTTTATTTTAAAAGCTGGGCAACTGCAGTGACATGGCAGCATGCTGAAAACACAGAGGATGCAGACCCAGTCTCATCCACTGCACCACAAAAAGAGATTTAACAGTCTGTGTTGTGAAACTCAACATAAGTGCCCAGTTCCTGGGAGTCAGCAGCAATTTCTAATGCCTATTGTAAACAGATGATGATCTTGTTTGTGCAAAGGAAGTGTTTGTTGAGAAGCTACTGCGAGTGCTGAGACCCTCTGTGGGAGGGGATGTGAGGCTGCAGCTTCCCTCCTCAGCCCCTTGCAATTTGAGCAGCAGCACTGCCCCACCAAGGGCTTTAGCTACAGGGAGAGCCAGCTTCAGGGGGTACATGGCACCATTCCTACCTCAAGATTCTAAATGTATTTGAGAGAAGATGTGGTGATGAAGCCACAGAAGTACTCCCAGGCAGCCATTTCTCCCAGACTGACAGGCTGAGGGTATCTCAGGGCAGAGAGACTTGATCTGTACCGTTTTTTAATGACAGTTTTGCAGTTTTCAAGGGAAAGAGTGGGGTAGTTTCTCCTCTTCCAGGGACAGGCCGGTTTTCACGTGTGAACATCCCTGACAGAACCGGTGCCAGCCTGCTGCAGCTCAGCCACAGGATATGAGCTTGATAGAAGAGCCTGGAGCAATAATCCTGTGCCTTGAGCTGGAGCTCTCTCATGCCATGAGAGTGCATGAAGTGGTTCCTTATGATAAAAGATGAGAGGATTTTTCTGACTTGGAAGGTCCTCTCCCTTCTTGTGTCCTGATGTGATCCTGAGTTCCTTGGGGCCTGAAAACCCAGCACAGATGACAGAGTGAATGGGGGAAGTGGAGCCTGAGGGCTGTAGGTAGGATTTGGGAGGATTAGGTTTGGCTTCAGCATGTTTGTAAATTCTGTGGCAATCCCATTGCCCTCATGCGAATGGAAGATGATGTGGCTTTTTTCCAGCTGCTGGGAATTTTGCCTATTATGTAAGAGAGTTCTTTTGTGTCTCTTTTGAAGCAGAGCTTTAAAACAATTGGGTCAGTATTTGTATTGCCCTATGGGTCAAAAATGTTTACATTAGGTCTGTATATGCTTTACAGTACATTTGACAAGCATACAATAAAGACTAAAGTTAATATATCAATATTTAAAATACACCTAATAATTTAAGGAGAATGGAATATTTACTAGTACCAGGTTTAAAAATACCTGCTCCAAACCTCAACTGTTTGCCTTAATTTATTCAAGAGCAAGGTTACTCAGTCGTGCGTCTCAGTGCTGAAAACATCCAAGGAGTACATCATTAAACATGTATTCACACTTCTCTCTCTGGCATGTAAACAGAAAAAAGCCAGATTACTTAAACCCTTAAAAAACTTGAGACTGCAAATACAATTAATTGAATGAGAAAAAATAATGCATATGTGTCCTTATAAAGGAGTATTTTAACGTGTGCAGTGAAAATCTCACTTTTCTTGCTCATTCTTGTAGCATCCTTGGCATTTCAGCAATCACCATCCCTTTCTGTTCGTTCTGTTTCATAGTGAGGATTGGATACATGGGCCTCTTTCATGGTTTGCCATATGAACAGATTTGCCTTTGCTTCAGCTGTACAGCACAGGAGTTGGAATTACTTGGGTCTGTGTCCTGGCATTGTACCAGGCATGAACAAGACTTGTGGTGGGTTTTTTTGTTGTTGCCTTTTTTTTTATTCTGTATGTGTTCTCAGTTCTGCCTTGTGTTCTCAGTGCTCTACTACTTCTGGTGCTTCTCTATGGACTTCTGTAAAAAAAAAAACCAAAACAACAAACTCTCATTTATATCTGCATGTTCTCCAGTGTCAGACAGGCACAAGGGGAAAAAATACCAAAACTGGGCAAGTCTTATATCCATAAGACCCTTTTGATGTTGGATCATAATCCTCCCCTACTGAAGGGAAAGTGAACTTGATTAATGAGTGGTGTTGCTCTAAACTTGCTCCATTCCTGCATGTGTGAACGGAGTGTGAAGCTGAAAGTGGATTGTCCCTGATTTTCGAGAGCAGGGGTTGCTTGTTGTGTTTCAGTTGGAAATTTAAAGATAAGGGGTTTCAGGCTCTGGAAGATGGAGATGGCCCTGTGGAGGTCCTGCTAATCTTTTCACTGGAAATCTGGATGAGGACTTCCCTGGGACAAGGAGTTGTGGTGATGTGAGGTTTTGCTTCTTAATGACACTGGAACTTGGGAGTGAACCTGAAGCAGACAGTGAAATAACAGCGGTGGCAAAGCAAATAATCTGGATTTTGCAGTCCTTGTGATTCATGAATTTGATGTGTAACATTAGGAGCACCATGGTGGCATTAGGAACTTGAGAACAGCTCATGTTTTATTCCCAACCACTTAAAAATCCGCATGTGAGCGGAATGAAAGAAGACAGGGAAAGTGGTAGGGAATTGCCACAGACAAAATGGGAGGAAATATTTCATGGAGGTCAGCTTCCCATCAGGCTGCTGATTTAAAGGAAATCTCTCTGCTTTCAAAACATGGAAATTGTTCAAGGCCCATTAGGGAAATGGTACTACATCAAACACAGATCTCTAATAAGCATTTCCCACTGCTAAATATCTCCCTTCTTGTGAGGGAGGCAGGAGTAGAAAATGAGGTTTTGGGTTTAATCCACAACACAGGTCCAGTTTCTGAAGTGAGGAAGCCAAAGAACCTCAGAAAGTGAGGATGACTCTGGAGTCAGCCAAATTTATGTACTGCTGAGTTCTCAGGCACTGAGAGCTATCCTGACATTTTGTATCATGTGAGAATATGAGCCTTGCTGTCTGTTGAGCATGGGTTGTGACTTTCCTATACAGATGAGATTGTAGGTTGTCCTTTGTTTAAAAGGACCGAGACTCTGTCAGCTTTGGCTGGATGGATGTAAATGTCGAATGTTACAAAAAAAAGGGAAACTTGAATTTTTATGCAAGAGATTTTTATGATATCTGCTGGAGACTGTTTTGCTGTTACAATTTTCAGTTTAAATATCTCAAGTGAAGAAAACTTGTGTCCAAGTTGACCAAAATCTGCTAAAGTGCCCTCCTGGGCTTTTCTAGCTGAGCAGGGCTTGCAGTAAACAGAGCCACTGGTGTGTCACAAGCCAGCCTGCAGTCTCTTTTTTGCCTCCTTAATTAAAAAAAGTCTCTTGTGTTCGTGCCTGCAGCTTGTACGTAGATTTGGCTGAATGTGCAGCATCAGCTTTGCTGACTGACCTATTATTAGCATAGTTCAAAAATTGGCTCCTAGCACATCAGCCTTCCTGATCTTTGGAAGGAGAGCTGCTCTCCCGGCGTGCCTGTTGGATTGACTTCTCTGTAATGTTTCACATCTTGGCTGTTTCCTCTCCCTATTGTGCTTTGAGAGTTTTTTTGTGGGGGTTTTTTTTTTAGCTGGGTAAGAGATAATGCTTCAAAAATAACAATCTTTAAATGCGATATATTCTGTTTCCATACATGTGATCTTCCTGTGTGAACATATGCACTCCCCTACTAATCAGTGGTGTGGGATAAATGTGTTAGAAATTTGGGACTTTTTTTTTTAATTTGAAGAGTTGGAAAGATGTTCTTGAAATACAAGTGAGTGGCAATAAATGTCAGTTTTGCACTAATCCTTGCCTTATTTACCTGAAGGCTTTTTACCACTAAAAATGTGGACTTGACCCTGCTTCCCTTTCCTGCCTGCTCCTACAATTTTGGCATTTTACACACTCTGCACACTTGCAGCTGGCATCACACAGAGCAGAAGTGCCCCTGTTCAGTGGGAACAATGTGCTCCATTGTACACTGCTTTCCTTTTTGGTTTGGGGCTAGTGTGAAAGGACAGAAGGCACTCTGTAGCTTCCTTTCCTAGGGAATCATCTCAGTCCCATCCTTTTTTTTTACTGACAACCTGTATTAACCCAGCATTGGGAAAACACGTAACAGCCTCAAATGCTACAAATTATAAGAGTTTTAGGTTCACTCTGTGTGTGTGTTATTTTTGAATAATTCTGACTGTACAGATGCTGTTTCCATTGCCAGTCTCCTGCAGATATTCCACTGGATTAGAAGGGATGTAAAATCCACGGGCAGACTCCTGGTGTTTTGTGCTGCTGCATCTCCTCCCCAGGCAGCAGCTGTGCTACTGAAACTCTGAGCGAGATGTGGAGGGTGTCAAATCCCAAAAAGATGGGAGACTGTGCTTTCCCCTGGCTGTGGTTTGTGTAGGTGTGCCGTGTGTGCTGCCAGCAGCAAACCTCCTGTCTTGCCTTTCCACAGTGAGGGCTCCACACCAGGCAGGAAGTGAGGATTCATCTTCATTACTGCTTCCAGTTAATCTTTCCTCATAGGCACGTTTAGCAGTGTAACGTGACTTCCTGACATCCATCCTTTACTTGTGAAGAGAAACCCCAATAACAGGGGCATGTTCTCATCTCTGAGACCCAGTTTGTGATGTTGTAGCTCTCTGATGCTGAGCTGTTCCTCACGCACTCAGTGTGGGCAAGGAGCAGTGGCTGCCATGTAGAGGATGTAGATTTGTCTTCATTCACATCCCAGGAACATTTCCAGTGTCTGGATTTTTATTGTGGAGGCTGGCACATGCCTTTATCCAAGGTATGCTCTGCATCATGTGAGAGGAACAGGGTGTTCTGTTGTCCCAGAGAATTGTTGGTGGCTGGAGAATGTCTGTAAATCCTGACTGTCTGGGGCACGAGAGACACTCAGCTGCCCAATTATCCCAATGCAGCTGGGGGTGTACATAGCACTGCTATTTCAGGGCTGCACTTGCACAGCAAAAGTGAAATTCTACCTCACTGCCACATCCCAAAGAGCTCTTGTGCTGTCTGAGGCTGGGGATTACCAGAACCTCCCCCTGCTCCCAAGGCTGGTCACAGTGTGCCTGCAGAGCTTTACTGAGCCTTTTGCTTCTGCCTGTGCAGACACCCTTAGGGTGTGACATCCCTGGCTGCCCTTGGACTGGGGTGTGACATCCCTGGCTGAGGGATGACATCCAGGTGCCAGAGCCTGCCCCAAAGCTGGAGAGCTCCGTAGGCTGGGAGCTGTTTCAGGTACTGTTTATTGACAGCCAACTCACCACTGACTGAGGTGAACAAACTGTGAGAGTTTTAATGTGGTTACTGCACAATATTTCTCACTTAAGAGGCCTGTGGATAATTTGGACAGGTGCTTTACTACCCAGGGAGCTGGTTATCTCTGTCTGATAAACAGCAGTAAGTGCTGTAATGAGAGTCATAATAAAAATATTGATTAGCAGGCTGCAGCTGCTTGGTGCTGAGTGATGCTTGTTGAAGCCTTGCTAAAACAATAATGAAATTCTAAAGGAAGCTCTTTTTCTTTAATTCTGGCTGCCCTGTGTTTGCTCAGGACAGTTAGACATTGGGCCTTATTTAATAAAAGGTATTATAAAGTGGAACACTAATGCTTGGAAGTTAGGAGTATGGCCAGAAATATGCAGGGAGTGCCATTAGAGTGATGCCTGGAGTGGCCACCTAAAACACAGAGACTAGACAAGAATAAGAGAATAAAAGGAGGTATTTATTTGAAGGGCCTTCAAGGGTACACCCTGGGCAGTCAAAAGGCTCCCCCCAAGATGGACCCTGGGGCACGGGTTCTTCTTCACACTTTTATAAGTTTGGTTCATTTGCATATCAGGGTTAATTCTCTAATTATAATTTCAGTTAATGATGTAATTACCCCAAGTTTGCCCCTCCTCTTCAGAGGCTTTTAGTTTACACATTTTGGGCCTGGGACAGTCTGGGTGTCCTTGGAGAGCAAATGCAGAGAGGCTTTGTTATGTCTGACCAGCATGAGAGAAGAGCAGCTCACAGGCCACAAGAGACTTCAGAGTTACACACTAGGCAGTACAGGATTTGAAAATTATAAAAGTTAAAACCTAAGGCATCAAGAGAAATTTAGGTAGTCTGTCTTGGCACTTTCAATTTTGAGACTGGGACAAATAAAAAATCTTCTGTATTTGACTCAACTTTTAGAATAATACAATAGAATAGTAGAACAATAGAATAATTTCCCTAAAAATAGAGATAAGTAAAATAAAGGTGGGTTTTCTGCTTTGAGTCCAGATTTGCTTGCTAACTGTTAAAGTAAGCATAGGACCCTGTTGTTCACACAGAAAATCCTTCTAAATTAAGGTATCATACCACAGTGGAGAACCAGGCAGAATCATTAAAAATCATAAAGGCTTTCCCTGACACAGGGTTATGATCACTGTGAAATTTCAAGATAGGGGAACTTTGCCTTTCAGTTCCCTGCTCAGGGCTTTTCCCCTGAAGCTGAGGTTTTTTTAGGTGCAGATCCTCAATTGCTCTTTACTTAAAAAGCAGCATTTCCTTAAAAGCAATGTGATTTGTTGGAATGCTCCAACGGCCCATAATTCACTGAGGTGTTTGATGAGTAACTGGTGCTTGACAGCAAAGGAAAACGCTTTAGCAGCTGGTTTAAGTGCTGTGCGTCTGTCAGTGCCCTGTGAAAATGGTGTTCAGAGGAGCTCAGCAGGTAGAGTGATTTCTGTAAGGGCACAGTCCATCACCACATTGCAGTGTTTGGCTTTGGGTTGGCTGGAAAATCCATGTTGCAGAGTAAACTGAATTGTTCCCGTAAAGTGTTATCATTATCAATAAGTGTCATAGTTTAAAATGATAAATCTGTGGCTTTGCATCATTCCCTATTGCAGACACCTGAAGACACAAACCTAAAGACAATTTTTGCCAGTGAAAATTGTTGGGAAGAGCCTGTCAGAGATGCTGCAGTAGGACTCTGTGAGCATAATGATGTCATACATGCTCGATGGATGAGGTGAAAAGCTCCTCTCGTTAGACTTGCATGCAGTATATTTTAAAATATGGAAAATCAGTTTCAAGAGTGGCACTGCTTTTCTCCTGCCAGAAGTAGGTTTTTCAGTGCACTGACTGCAAATTTATCTTGTCACTGACAACTCCTACCAGTATCTTTTGCATATCTGTGTGTTGCATACCCAGATTTAGATCCTTCTTTCACTTATATTGGACTTTCAGTCAATGTTCCTACTGAAATCAAGGACTCAGGAAGGGGGTATAGATAAGGTAAAGAAAACTGGAGGTCAACTCAGCTGTTCTGACTGGCAGACTGAAATATTTGCACTTTCCTCTGTGGTGTGCCTACACATCACCAAATTGTTTAGACTTTGCAGCCTTTGTGTGAGGGAAAAGTTATCTGCCCTTCTGTAGTCACAGTGTGTGTAAGTATCTAAAGGCTTATCTTAGTCTTGTGGCAAAGCTGACTGTTGAAACAAGATCTCTTAATTCCTTGAAAATGCTTTTTCTCTTGGCTGAGAACTGACATAAGGCATTCCATAATGCTGAATGAAGCTCTTTTTTGTTCTCTGCCTCTGCTTTTCCCTGGCATTTCATTCAATATTTGCAGGGATTCAGGCTGAAACTGGGGGTGCTCCTGCATCTCTTTGTCCTTCCTACCTCAAATTCTGCTTCATGCAGAACTAACAGGATCCACATACACAGCTCTGTCTGGAGCAATACCTGAGTTTCCTGGGTATGCCCCTGTGTCCTCATGCAGGAGTTTTGCCTGTGCCAAAGGATGGCTTTTGGCATTTCTTTCTCATTTCTGGAGTTGCTGTACAGTGCACACGGACTGTGCCACTCTGATACATTCCTGTTAAAACAGCTCTTCACAAATTGCCTTCAGAGCAGGTTTAAATTGTGACAGAGACTTGGGCATGGCTGAACTGGCAATTACAAATGTAACTGTGTGTGGTATGTCACTTTGTGTCACCTCCTTTGGAGTGCTCAGACACATGGATAGTATAGCAGCTAAAAATATAGGCCTGAAAATAACAATGTAAGGCTCCTACCAGTGAAGAATGCAGGAATTTAGCCCCAGCCATCACTCCAAATCCCTTGGATTTGTGCTGGTACTTGGTCATGGCCACTCAGCAACTTCCCTGGATTTCTGCCAGGAAGATGGCTAATTGAACAATCTTCTTATGATCTGTTTAGCTAAATGGCTATAATAACGTGGGATATTAGCATAACAGATGCTGTTGACCATCCTGCAGTAGATCAAAGTTTGCATATACAGGAACTGTGCACTTCCTCTCAGAGTCATGCATGTAATTTGGAGCTTCTCATTTGTTGCCATGGTATTATATTATCAGAGCAATGAGAAACAGAAGTGGTGATTTTAATGAACCAAGTCAAAAGTGCCAGTCTGCAGCAGTCTCAGAGCCTAAGGAATGGTTCTTGGGTGCCAGTAGTAACACAAAAGGGTGCTCAGTAGGTGGCTCTCAGACACTGGTGGCATCTGAGGGTTTCCAAGGCTTGAAATACAAGTCCCAGCTTGCTAAAACTGCCCTGTGTCATAAGACTGGAGACATGTTTGGCTCATATTGCTGTTGCAATTTTATGTGACCTCAGACTGTGGCCCCTGAAGGATGGATGGCCAACACCTGGAGCTGGCACTCGCATCCTGGGATTCACAGGCTTGAGTCATTCCGCTTCACCTGGCCCGTGCAAAGCCTGGTGGTGGCTGGCAGGTCACTCACCTCCTGATTCCACAGTGGCTTGGAGTGAAGAGAAAAGGGAGAGATGGAAATGAAGCATCCAGTTGGTGGCTCTAACTAGACTTTGCTTCTGGGAACCTTTTCATGGAGACAGAACAAGGTACTTCAGTTTTGCTGTTGGTTAAAATGAGTGCAACTGGCCAGTGTGAGATCACTCAGGGTCTGGAGACACTTAAGCCCCAATCTCCCTCTGCCTGTTTCAAAAGAGGGATTTGAAGCCCATCTATGTCTGAGACTGGTGAAACTGAGCTGTTTAAGACTCATATTAATTTTGTACATTTGAATTTAATCTACATGACAATGACAACATGAGGATAATCTCTGAATCAGGAGGGCATTATAAGTTGACAGTAAATTCCCTCGAGAATAAAAAATGCCAATTATATGAGCATGACTTGAAGAATAAGATCTATGGGAATAAATCACACATAATCTTAATGGACTGTTTCAGGAATTGTAAAATCTACTCCATTAGTGTAATATCCTACTGGCATTAGATAAGTTGTGTAATTGGCTTGGCTTTATGTTTGGAATATAGACTGTTGGGTGGCCTGAACATTCATATGATTAATTATTATTTATATGATATATCATTTATATGATTAATTATGGTGCAAATGATTTACAGAGTTAGCCTAAGAACATGGAAAAAGCTGTTATGACCTAATAAAATTATATGCCAAAAAAAGAGAAAATAGCACTGTTTCAAGTCAAAGACTCAAACTGAAAAGGCAGCTTTTGTTCACCATTGAAGGTCTAGTGGATGTAGGACACAAACTTGGTATCATTTGAGAAAGGAGTTGCTGAATGAAAGCCTGACTGGCTTTCATCTGTGTTTGTTACCTGCAGAGGTGGAGAGCTCTCCTTTGGCTGGCTGGGCAATGAATGAGCTGTTCATAAACACCCTTCTCATGTGTGGAGTTAAAGTGAATTTACCAGCTACGTGTGTTGCTATGTGAGTAGCCAGGACAAGGGACCAGGCTGTTGTAGCTCTATAACCTCTGGGAAATGTCGAAACCCAGATACACTTCCTTGATTTCATAGCTGGGGTTTTGAAGTTATTTTTTTATACTTGATTCTGTAGGTGTGTATAAATTACATAGGCTAACTTGTGGAATCAGACTCATTACTCTGAGCTAAGGAAGCTGCCTCGCACCAAATGGAATGCTTTTGGAAATCTTGAATGTCATGTTTGACTTCAGTTATAGTCATGGGGAGTAGGAATAGACATTAGTATCTGCTTACTGTCATGTAAG
Source organism: Edolisoma coerulescens (assembly GCA_013397115.1). NCBI lineage: Eukaryota > Metazoa > Chordata > Aves > Passeriformes > Campephagidae > Edolisoma > Edolisoma coerulescens. The sequence goes on along the minus strand of VWZW01005507.1, from coordinate 1,007,830 downwards.
GAGAATGAACAGTTCTGGTTTAAATCCAAACTTACTTGGATTTTGTTAAAGACAAATAGGATGTTATTTTTATCTTCATCTGTACTTTACCCTGCACCGATCAGTTGAGGTGACAATGCAGTACTCTAACCTGAATTTGCCTGAAGACACAAGCCATACTCTGATGTGGATTAATTTATGTTCTGTTGACTTTGGAGATCAGTTGTATCTCCTCTGTCTAAATGTGCCTGTTTTTTTTTCTCAGAGGTTGTCTCAAAGGAGATTCTGGAGTTTTAAACGTGCCACAAACATAGAGATGTGTGTATGTGCTTCACTTTTTTTTGTTGTTTTTATTTCCCCCCCTGTCCTCAGCTTCCAATGCCTTGAAATCTATGATCTCCCAGGAGAGGCCTGAGAGTGTCTTTGGCTGATATTGTGGTAGGAATGGCAGCGTTTGCTCCAGAGACTCAATTCCAGTCAGACAGCTACTGATGAACAAACCACTGCACAAATCAACAACATAGAAAAAATGCAATATATTGCAAGGTCCTGTGTGATCTGGAAATCTTTGTTTTAACTGTGTGTTCTGTCCAACTGATGCATGCTGACCACAGAGTGAATGATGTACATTACTTGTTGTGTGCAGAATCTAGAAAAGCCTTTTTCCATTACATAATGGTTTTTGGACCTCTCTTCTTCTGGAATGCTTTCTGCATCCTTGTTTTTTTCCCATCTTAGAGAGCACGTGACTTAGTAATGGTGCATCTGAGATGCTTCAGTATGTCAGAAACATGTTGGAGTTGTGGAGTGACACCAGGTGCAGTGTTGAACTGCTGGTCTTCAAGTGCTGGTGTGCACTGTGGAGAGTGGGAACTGGGGATGGAGGAGCTCTGCTGCTAACCTGGCAGCCTCAGAGATATGAGCAGACTTCTGCTTTCCATTCACTTTAAAACGTTACACTGATGATAAACAGCTTTTGAAATGGAAACCTTAGATCAGGAGGCAAATAACTACTGAATATTGCATTAAAGTGCAAAAAAATCCTCCCTTGGCAAACCACGGGGAGATAGCTTAGAGCATTTCGTTTGAACTCCAGAATCTTTTTCACTTAGACTATTTTCTAAGCAGTCAAGCTAAACTGTGTGGATTTTAAACTTGAGAGTAAGATGAGGATGTATGGGTGTACAGTTACACAGCTGGGCATTGGAAAGGTCCTTCAGTGAGGGAGGAAAACATGTTTGTTCTTCTTTAGTTTTATTTATTTATTTTTAGCAAGAAGCATAACTCTGAAAATTCAAAATCATGCAGTATTTTTTTAAGTGAGTTCATGTTGTGTGTGCTGTCAAGATAGAAAGCAAGCCAGTTATAAAGCTTGGTCTTTGAAGCTAAATCGGTTTTCAGAGATGAGCTTTTATGTGTTGTCTTTAGCTTTGCACCCAGGGATTTTTTTTCTAGCAAGGTACCTTCTTAAGAGAAGATAATTTAAGTGATAATGCATGAGTATCCACATCAACACACACTGGGATAGACATTTGTGTCTTCAGGTCTTTAGGCATTGTCCAGCCTTTTGTGTGAGAAGAGTCACATTCAGGGGCTTCTGGCTTTCCTTAATTTGGTGTCCTGGCATAGGAGTGTTCCTGTTCCATGGTGGTTGTTTTTATGAAGTTTGCGTGGGCTGTCCCTCCTCTCAGCCCCTGCTGGTGTCTCACATTCTGTGAGGTATTGCTGGTGAGCTGCTGACCCTTCAGTTCCTCCATGCGAGTTCATTCCTGGGTGGATCATTGGGGGAAGCCACCAAGCGCTCCCAGCCAGCAGGCTTTGCTTGAGGGTGACCCTGGGGCCCAAACAGCTCCCTACAAACTCCCCTGGGGCACTGGAGCTGGCAGAGGGAGAACAGCCTGGGGGATGCTGGCTCCAGAGAAGGCGACACGAGGGAGCAAGGAGACGGCGTGTGTTGGTTCTGTGACTGTCTAGATGGGCTGCTATCACATCCACGAAGGGTGTCTGATAGGTGAGACACTCTGAAATGCTCTTATTTTCACAGGATCACACGGAATAGTTAGGATTGGAGGGGATTTTGTTGTAGATTAAGTTCTAGGTGGGTTTTTAAGGACTCTCATACATGAGACAGGTGGTGATTTCTGTAAAGCATCGTGGCTGTGCTGTGCCACACAGAGCCAGCCTCGGCCGGCTCTGATCCAACACGGAGCTGAGCTGCAGTTAAGCAAGCTCTCCTGAGCACTCTTATTCCTGATGGTGGGAAAAAGTAAAGTAAATCCTTTAGTGTACAGCTGTATTAAAGCAGAATTCACTGCACTTCACTGTTTGGGAAGAAACACTTGGTATTTGGTTCCCATTTTTAAATCCTGCCTCTCGAGGCATTCTCTGCAGTGTGCTTACCCTGTGAGTGAGCAAGGCTGCTTCTTGTTCACTGATACTGTAGCTGTTGGTTTAGCTCTTGCCTCTGTCATGGGACAGGTTCTTCTCTGGGCTCTGTCCTTTTGGCAGCAGCATTTTGTTCCTTGGCAATTTAAAAGTCGATTAAAATAATGAAGATATTGATGCACATTTCCTCATCACCTGTAGCTGCCTAATGCTGGAGTGATGGATAAGTGATGCCCAAATAATTTGAACCTTCCTTGCAGGCTCTCAAAGCAGTGGACTAACCTTCTTTGCTTCCTTGTAATCCTACAGCAGATGTAGGAAAGGGAAAGTCTGGTAAGACAATACATTTAAATGTATTTAAATATTTGTAGGTTATTTCAACCTGATTATATGTTTGCTAGGCTTTTTTGAGTTTTCTGAAGTGAACTTAGTCATTTGGGAGAAAGGTGAGATGGGCCACCAGGCAGCCTCTAACAGAATCCCCAATTTCTCAGCCAGAAGCTAAATGTAGTTGTTTGCTGGTGGCATCTTCTGGGAGACAGTGCTTAGCCTTCTACTGAAGAAATTCTGCAGAGTGAAGCTTTGTCCTACTGTCTCCTGTGTCTGTGCAGAGAGCATTGCGGGCTCCTGGGCCTGGGAAATGAGATTTTCCTGAGATCTCAGCACCAAGTAACTCTTCAGTGTCACTGAAGGTATTGCTGTACCACTGCTACAGGAGCAGAGAGTGTTGAATAGTCTGCTGCGAGCACAGTTGCTCCAAGCCCTTGGAGGGTGGGGATAAATGCACTTTTAGGAAGTGGAAATCAAGTGTCTACTTTGGCAGTGCTGGTCTGAAACCATGTGAGACACTGATATCTTCCTAAGGGGCTGTGTTGTTTGACAGGGTCTGTTTCCTGGCCCTTTCACACCTCTGGATAATCATTAGCTGTGTCTGAATCTTCTCCCGAGGGCATTGGGCTTCCTGTTCCTGCAGGTGAATAGCAATGAGGCATAATTGGGCTGAGGAAAGGCTTGCTGCCAGCTGTGGAGAATCCACACCTGTTGCTACAAGTGTAATCATTAGCTTGGCCTTTTAAAGTAACTGGAAAGAATTATCAGGATATTAGGTGCTAAGAAAACTTCCAGGCTTCTTTTGGAGTGGTTGTGTGGCTGATTGTGTGTAACCCTTGAGAGGCATTGAGAAGTTGTGTACTCAATGACACCAAACTTTTCTCTGCAAGCGTGAAAGCCAAACAAGGAATCTTGTAATCCAGAGACTGACTTCATCTGGTTCTTTGCTGTTGTTGCCACTACAACTTTCTCTGCAGTTCAGATAATTTCCTTGTGTAATTCTTTGCCCTCTCACGGAAGGTGGAGTTGGGGAGACTACAAAACACACAAGCTGTTGTTGCATAACCCTTGTTTGCAGTGAGCAAAGTTAAGTGTTTGGATGGGTGGTACTGCAGCCTCTTCGACATCCATGTGGAGTTGCATTTGGCAGTAAAAATGTGCAGAAGTGATGCCTCTCTAGCAGAGATAGTGATGTTTTGTCCAATGAAGTAATGCTGTATTTTAAGAAAAAACAGCAACAACTCAAAATCTTGAAATAGAAGTATGGCTATAGTGGAAGATGCAGTGACTGTAGCTTTTCTGATGTTGTCATTGGAAAAATAAAAACAAACATGGGAAATGTGAATGAATTCTTGTTGGGTTGCTGTTGTTTGGCATGTATGATTACTTAACTTTTTTAAAAACAGGGAGAACAGGTTAAAATTTTGGTTTTAGGTTTAAATTTTCTTCATCGTTTCTCCTCTGTTAGTGAGGGGAAAATGACTTAACTGTGTGATTACAGAAGGAGTTGTGCTTGCTGTGTGAGCTGGTATGATCCCCAAAGCTCAGGATGCATCCACTGAAGGAAAACTCGGGAATTAATGAATGTACTTGCTTATTTTTTTAGGAAGAATGACCTGTTACTTTGTGAGGTAGGGATACTAAAACTGAAGTGTCCTCCTGGTGAAAGTAAAAACTGTGTTTGAACTGTGGAGAATTGGGAGAGGAGTTCTGTGAGTGAGCCACATCCTGCTGGATTCCACCTTTTCATGTCAGTTTGGGATCAATTCTGATAACCAAACCCCAGTTCTGGGCAGTGCTCTGACATGTAGGTCACAGATCTCACTGTGAGGTTGGTGGTTTGTGTTAACTTTTGTGTATTTGGGGACAGTAATTTCTCTTGAAAGCAGAGTTGCTTCAATCTGTGTATTCAGTGAAGAAAAGTAAAAGTATTAGGTAGAAAAGTTACTTTCTCCTTTTTGATTGACTGGAGTAATTAATGAAAATAAATTTCTAACATTAAAGGTGACAGAAAAGTAATCTGATGTCTTGTCAAGTTCACTGGCATTACTTTGCAGGAGACTGATTGACAGCTCTGAGGGAAAAAAGCTATAATTGTATTCATGTGGAACCTACAGCATTTGTCTTTAACTCATCAAGCAAAAGTTACTGAAAATGTCCCTAGACCTTTCTACAACCCTTAATGTTGAAAGGTTTTTGTATTTTTAAGGCAAAATGTCAATGTAAAAGAATTTGTTATCTTGGACATGCAAAAGTGAGAAAACTCGTGGGTGCAGCTGAATGAATGAAATTTAAATTCTTCAAGGTGCTGACAGAATACAGCTACTGTGGCAGATCTCACTGTGTCCTTGTGAAGTCTTAAAGCTTTGATAGAGGGATCTCTAAGAGGTAGAGCAGATCCTCTGCTTTTTGAGGTGAGTATTGGTCTGATATTGGCAGGTGCTTCAAAAGGTAGAAAATGCTTCTAAAAGTCCCCCTTTAATTTCAGTGTGAGGCAGTGGAGTTATTCCATTATTGTGGTTCAGCTGCTGGCTGAGGTTTGGGAAATGCTGGATTTGGGCTGGACTCCTTCTCTGCTTTGTGACAGCACAGACCTCAGGTGAAGCAATGAAAAGTTGTTTAGTGTTACAGCATTGAAGAGTTTAATATAGACACTTCAGGGTATTTTTAATAGAAATAAGAGTGTTTTATAAGGTCTTGTTTTGTTCTCAACAGCAGTGCTTTGAAGTGGTGTCATTTACTGTAAAATTCTGTAATTTTTAATACAGTTCTGGAAAATTCATTGCTAACCTTTACTTAGCAGAAATAAGATGGACCCTGTCCCTAATACAGGCTCTGTCCTTCAGCTGAAATATTAAACCAATGTCCCTCTTGCTGTAAAGAAATAGTTCCTTTGAAAGGGGGAGTGATAAAGTTGGTGGATGGGCCAAGAGTTCCCCCTCTGTCAGGTTGCAGCAGTCAAGGCTGCCTGAGAAATAATACGGTGCTGTTCTGCTGCTCTCTGCCAATCCCAGCCCTAAACTAATTGGGAGAATGGGATCCTGACCTGTGACTGGGCATCCTGCAACCCCAATAATCCTTTCTTTTTAGCAATCTCCAGTTGTGTTTAACATTTGAAGCCTTAAGTCAAACGTAAAAAGCTCCTTTAACAGTTGTCAGCTAAATACTTTTTTGTTGGCTGTTATGCTACTTCTCACTAGACATTTAGAAACCAGGGGAAGTTTAGATTGAGATTTGTATTTTTAATGCCTACTTGAAAGAAATGCAGTAACTAGAAGATGTAGTAGTGTATGTTGTGGGGGAGAAACTTTAGCACTTAGCATTACTTCACTGATATCCTTTGAAGAATGAAAGTGCTTTTGCAGTTCATGCAAGACTTTTCCATTTGATTCAATAGCTATTTCTGATTGCAAAGTATGCTCTCTTATTTTGCATAGAGAATAATAGTGAATAAATTTCTGTTGCCTTCTGTTATGTATCATCTCTAAAATTTAGTTTCAGCCATTTGAGCCCTCAGCTTGTTGTATTGCGTGTATTTGCTTGTATTGAATGTGTTCCAGCTCTTCATTTCCCAGGGCATGTGAAATTGGTGAAATTCCATGGGAAAGGATTGTTTTGGGCATGTAAACATAGTGTCAGGAGTTTTTAAAGCTCGGGAAGTGCAGGCACTTAAAAGTTGTGGGAGTCAAACACATCCCTGTATGCTTGTGCACATTTCTCAAGGCAATATGTTGTGCTGGGACATCAGAAGATTTTATTTTTTGAGATCAGGTTTCCCCCAGGAGTTTTATCCATGTAAAGGAAGTCAGGAGAAAACAAGTCTGCTGTTATTTCCTGGATTATATGTATTTACCTCCTAGAAAAGTTATGTAATAAATAAAGAAAGGCTTGGCCTGGCTGAGGTTGATGGAAAGTTCCAAAGGAAACGTCTGTGTATCGTTAGTGCTTTTGTTGAAGCTCGTTGCACTTGCTAAAAAGAGAAGTAGACCTGTAAATAAACAAGACAAGCTTAAGTCAGGCTAAACATCGAGATTTATTTCCAATTAATCAGATATTTATTACAAAATGTGTAATTTGCAAGTCCTTCTTGCAAGACAAACAATAACTGCCACGGAAAACAGCAGATTTAAGCGTATTCACCAGTGTCCCAAACATTCAGTTTTCCAACTTGCATCCTGTCCTTCAGCCAGTAACCAAACCTTAATGGGACGTGCTAATTGGAAAATGTTTTGTCTTCTCCCTGTTCAGCTGTTCCTCGGTTTGGCCGAGCCAGCCCACATTTTTCCGGTGAGTCTTTTGCACGTGGCTGTCCAGCCAAGCTCTGTCTCCAGCCGGCCTCTTCAGGCATCAGTGGGTGTCCCGTGGGTGGTTGTTGAGATTTCCACCAAAATTCTCAGTCCCAAATACTGAGGGATCTGAAGGGAAAGATCCTTGTCCCCGAAGGCTGGATCTGTGACTGACAAGCAGAACGATTTAGCTCATTGAGCTGAGGGGCTGCCAAATCACTGAGAGAGCAGGGGTGGTGCTTGATGGTGTAGGGATTGTTTGGGTGTGGGGGTGGTGGGCACAGGGGCTCTTGGGTTGTTTGCTTTGATTAGGGGGGAAAGGGATTTGCAGGAAGGCAGTTTGTCTCACAAAAAGTTGCTTTTGCTGAGAACTCTGTAAGAAATTGCCATAAAAGTCAGTGTGCTGTGAAGTCCTCCTCCTTCCCACCATCCTGCTGCCACTTTCTTATTTATAGAGCCTTTCCCAAGAACCTTTTTGTAGTCTCACTCCTGCGTGTGTAAAAGTGCTGGAGAAGCAGCCACACGCTGCTTTTTGCTTCTGTACCATCCTCAGTGAGAAAAGGAGCCTTTTTTCATGTGGCTTTGATAAGCTTTGGGAAAAGTTTTGTCCTTGCTGGTGTCCTTTATAATACTTTTTTCCAAGGGAGTGAACTTTGAAGTAATTAATTGGACCTTGAAAATCAAGCGATTATCTTCCAGATAGGATGTCTGAGATGTATGTCTGTGTTCAGAGAGCAATGCCTCAGATGCTTAACATTTTCAAATGCCATTGTAAGTAAACAATCCTTGGAAGTGTTTGCTGGAGATGTCACTGACAAATTAAGGTAAAAATTGTGGAATTGTAGAACAGGAGCTCCTGGGGTACCATGAATAGGGAATTTCTTCTGGAATGTTTTCAGAGNTAACAGGTAGAATAGCATTAAAAAGTAAAAAAAAAAAGCAAAATGCATAAATAGATATGAGTGGAGCCTGGGATGATCACTGGAAGAGCCCAACACTGCTGTGGTGTAACTTTCTCAAGTGACAAGGGTGGGGAAAGGAAGTGACAGGTGACAGAGTCCTGACATTTGCAAAAAACTTCTGTCTTTTTGACCAGCAGAAAGTGCTGTTTGTCTCTTGAGTGGTCTGGGGACATTTCAGATCTGTGTAGATAATTTTAGCAGGTATGTTTAGAACAGCCACAAGGATTGATGGCAGACCTTTTACCTGAAGATTTCCAGGTAACTCTCCAAGTCAAAATGGTAGAAATAACTATTTAACACAATTTTTTTTGCCATTCTGTTGACACCTTACTCATGAGTATTTTTGGTCATCTGATAGTGCAGGTTAAGAACACCAAGGCTTGCAAAGCTCTCTTACTCCTTGGAGTTGTGACATTTGTGTCAGTAATCCTCAATAGTGCCAGAATCAAGTTTATAATATGTATCCTCAGGTACTTTGAGCGGCATTTGAACTCTTATTTACTGGAAGATAAGTGCGCCTTGAGTGTCTCCAAACTTGGACTTCATGTGGAGTACCAGATTTAATGAGGCCTTGTACCAACACTAATAATGTTGTTGAACTATTGGGCATCAGCAGAGCCCAAATCCTTGCCCGTTCCTTTCCTGCTCTCCCTACAGCACAGTAAATGTCAGGAATTATCCCCATGTTATTTTAAATGCCAGTGCTAAGGCCAACTGTCTTTAAATGCCAGTTCTACTTAAACTTGCAGATATTGTCATTATGTTTAGGCTGGAAGGGATATTAATGAAACAATGACCTGTGGCTCCATGAAAGTTTAAATAAGTGATTCCCTTTGCCAGTAACAGAATCTCATTTACCCTCCTGTGTGATTCCAAAGAAATATTAATGCTTGCAATACAAGCATTTATTAACATTAGCATTGTATTAACTTTTAATACAAGTTTTGTACCGTTATTGAGGTGTCTATTATATAGATGAGAAAATAATGATTTAAAATGGTGAAGTCAAATCCTCAAGGTATTTTAGAAGTTTCTTTCAAGATTGCCATTCTAACTTTTTTTAATAAAGCTATTGTTTTTGAGAAAAAAATAAGCTAAAATAAATCCTGAGCAGACTTTTGTGGGAAGCAAGCCACTGGCTATGTTCAGTCATCTGTCTGGTGTCTTTGGTCTATCCAACAGGGTGTTGCTGGAATATTTCCAGATTTTGGAAGTGTTGTGATCTTGTTCTACGTGAAAAATGCGCAGATCACTTACCTGTGTGTGCTGCTTTTCCTTAGCCTGCATTGGATGGCTCAACAGGGCATGACCTGTTCTACTGGATTGGGTGATTTCATGGGATGATCAAATTTAGGAGAAAGTGCTTTTAGAGAGGAAAGACAGGATATTAGTTTTCTTTGGGAATGCATGCCCTGTGAGATGCTGGTTAGGTCAGGAAACAATCCCCCCTTTCTGGGGAGCAGTGGGGAAGGAAGGACACATTCTTTTGGTCATAAGGACAGTTCTGCAAGCTCTTGTCAGTTGGAGCAGCAGCATCAAAATGCACATGGAAAATGGTGTCAGAACTTGTGCAATGTAGTAACAGGCTGCGGTGCTTCTTCACTCAGCAGTCAGATGCTTTCAGCAGAATAAAATAACTCTCCTGTCATTAATGTTCTGGACTAAAAATGTTACTACTTCTTCAACAGCAAGCACTCTCAGATTTTTTTCTATATACAGTCCAGGTGATAAGGTGGAAGAGGAGGGGACAATTGGCACGAAATGTGGAGTGTTTGGTGTGCTGGCAATGTAGATGTGTCCTGCATCTTACCTGACAAGTTTCTGTCTCCTGACTCTGTCACAGATATTCTCTAGGCCAGTCTACATTTGAGTTTCAGTTTGTGTTCTCAGTTTCTAGGAACTATTCATTCCCTCTGGACACAGACCAATCTTGACCTTTTAAATGTAGCTATTTTCAGAAATTAAATTTTCTTAGTAGTTTTTCTTTCTTTCTGTTTGCTCCCTGGCCTACCTGGCACTTGTAGGGCATAATTTAGTTCTTTCCTGTTTTAGCAAAAGCAGCTCCAAAGAACATGGCTCATTGTTTTCTGGATGTGGTGTGAAATATTCTGCTTTCATATACAACTGTAATGTTGGTAACACCAAGTCCTCAATTGTATCAGATTGATGAATTCACTTCCATGATACCATAATTCTAGAGGAGTCTGATGCCCAAAGGAAGGACTGGACAGGCTTGCAAATTTGGTGTCCAGTGATTGTGTTCAGAGGGATGAGGTAAAAGTGGTCCCAAAATCTGTGAGACTTTGGGAGGGTGGTCATGTGTGGGTTTTTTTGGGTTTGTTTTGCTTGTCCCCATAGGTTCTCAGAGCAGCCAAATTGCTCATAATGGGCCCTGAGTGTTATCAGTTCATTGCCCCAGAAGTGCCTTAAAGGGCATTTTGCATATGGACTAAAGACAGCCCAGTGGTGTAGCAAGGGCTAGGTTAAAGCCTGACCTCATGGAGTTTTAAGCACAGGAGGTCACTGGAAGCCAGTGCTACAATATTTGTGTCCAGTGCTTCCTGGGATTGGTGAAAAGTGACAAGTTCCTGGTATTTATTTTCCTGAACAACTTCTTCCTGTGCCTTACCCTCAGTGCTCCTGGGCCTTACCTTGCAGGGAGCTGCTGTACCTGTGCAGGGTTCAGGATCTCGCTGCCAGAGCCTGACATTGCCCCCTGTCACCTCCAATGAGGCTTTGCTCTCCTGAAGCTGATTTCCACACTGAGTTCAGGAAAGGAAAAACCCCTGAGTTCCTTTACTGCATGTAAAATGCATGCCATTATGCATCCCGCCTTCAGCCCAGTTGTTTCAGTCCTTATCAAATTGTTAATTGTCTAATAACTTCCAAAATGCTTGCTTCAGAGGGAAGGAGGCTGCTAAGTTACACAAATAGGGGATTACTTCCACGAGTGTCCTTCCTGGTGGTGTGTGTTGGTATTCATTCTGTGTTTGCATCGCTCTGAGAATTGACAATTTTCTGAGCCACACAGAGCTCTGTCCTTGAGCTAAAATAAAGTGTTATTTCCAGAATGTCTGCTGTACTCACAAGGCTTGACATCACCGGAAAAAGAAGTTTGCATCCACAGACCTTAATATTGGCTTTCACATCAGTTACATGACATATCACATGAATGGTTTTATGCCCTGAAATTTGTTCTGCTCCTTGATGCTGACTGCTTAAAAGATCATTTCATGACATTATCTAAATCACTTATCCCTGTTGTCGATCCCCAGCAGATGTGCATTCTCTTGCTGAAATGGCATAAAGGTCTGAGGGGGGACTTTTGAAAAGGCTGGATGAAGGATTTGTGCTGGTAGTCTGGACTACAGCTGTCCTATCTACCTTTGTATCTGCTTCCCAGTGGTTAAATTGACAGGGTACAGTCAGCCTGACTCAGCCAACTAGTGAACATGGTACAAGTAGCAAAAGCCAAACTGTTTGTTCAGAAATTTCAGTTCATGTAACATCAGCATGAAACTTGCTGTTGCTGTCTCTGAGGTTGAGTGCACCATGGATTTCAGATGGTACTGGCAGTAAGTGATCATCAGAGATTCATTTAAGAAATATTTTTGCAATGTGACCGAATAAGTCACTGCCAAAGGCATTTCTGTTATTTTGTGGCACTTCTGATCTCTGCTTGATTAGAAACACTGAGCTGTTCTGGTGTATTTATGAGCTGACTCTCACCATGCAAGTCTCTTTTCCTGACATCCATGTTCTACTTAGTGCTGTTGTCTCTGTAATATAAGGAAAATTGGTGTGAGAACAGAACTGGGTTTCAGAGTTTTTCCAATTTCTACTGTCTGATACATGCTGGTCCCTTAGGTACGTAATAAGTCACATTCCTTATAGCAGAAGAAATAAGTAGTGTATTAACTATTAATCTAGAATTGTAGTTGAGACATTAATTGCCAACTATGAGAACTATTGGATACCTCTTTAAAGTATATTAAATATTGTCCTGTTTTTGCAGGAAAGATATCTTTCCTTTGTATTGTGCACAGCCACTATAGCTGCAAGGACAGTGTAAAATCACATTTTTGAGATGTGCTTTATGTTCTTTAACTCCTGTAGCTCACACAGGCAAGGCTTTCTTTTATACTTGCAGTGGAAAGTATCTGTTGTGCTAAAGTCAATCTGTCAATGACACGATTATTAAAATACCCTGTTCGATTAAAGACATTCTGATTTCATATCAATGTTTGTAAAAATAAGTCTTAGGCATGGAGCTGCCTCAAGATCAAGAAATATGAGCCCAGAGTTGGTTTGTGAGAAGCTGACTTGAGTGATTGTTTATTTCTGTGAAAATTGCTTTTTATATCCCATAGACACAATTAAAGCTGCATTTATTGGAATGAACAGCCTTGCTGCCATACAGGTGGAAGACAGATTATAAAGACATGTGTGATACTGTAGTGAAGCCCCTGAGAATGAACGATCTAATCAGGATGAAATCAAATTGTCTGGGTGCTGTAATGAGAAGACTCAGGTTTGCTTTTATACCTCCAGCTAGCTGGGAACACTCTGGGCTGCATTTTGCAAGGGGAGATTGTGCTATCATTTGGAGATCATTATAGCAGCAACAAAGAGAATGCAAGCTATCTCCAATTTATTTTGGCCCACTTAGTCCAGCATTTGATGTATCTGATACATTGTTTACACTGTGAAGTTTAAATATTTTATCTGTTACATTTAAATGAAAATAAACAGCCTAAAAGGAGGGAAAAGGCGTGATAAGTAAATACTTGGGGGAAAATATTCCTCTGTTCTTACAGCGCTTTAATAAGGAAGGAAAAAAATAATGCCTGTAACGCATTCTTGTGATGTTTCTTTTATACTTGTTAGCTCCTCTGAAGAGCAAGTTAACACAGTGCCTAATTCGAGAATTGTACAGCCCATGGATTAGGGGAATACAGGATTTTCCATGCTCTCAAATGGATTTAGTCTGCAGCTGTGCCAGTCCTGTAGCACACACGTGTGGGCCTTTGGAAATGCAGGTGCCAGTCGGATCCGCTCTGCTCCGGGAGCCTCGGCAGGTCAGGGCCTCGCTCTGCCTTTGCTCTGGCAGGAGAGCCAAGGCAGGAGGGCAGAGATCTTCTTAATTCCATGGCTTCAACGTGAGATTCCTGCCGCTCAACATCCTCTGGGTGATCCCAGTGGCTGGCCAAGCTTCTGTCCCCAGGCAAGGGGGATCACACAGGGCCAGCCCTGCTGGCTGTGCTGCGTCTGCTGTGAGCCAGGACAGAGGACTTTTCATTGTTGGCTGTTAACTCTGGAGGAACTAACATTTAATGGTTTGCACTGTAGGAATATAGAGAACTCTTGGAGAACCTGGATACTTGTACTCTTCACAGCTTATGAGAGTTGTAACTTTCAAACAAGTTCCTTTCTTTCAAGATACTAAATTATACAAAACCCCATCCAGTGTTAATGCAACACAATAGCAAAGACTTAAGCATTTTAAAACATCCGGGACTGTCATATTGAGAATTCTCATTTAACTTGAAGTGTTCATGTATTAACCTTTAGTTGTTACCATTTTCCATATAAATTGTGAACACACAAAACCAGGCACTTAAAAGGCAAAATCAAGTCTGGATCCTGAGGTTGTATGGATGTAGGACTGCAGCTTAACATTTTGAGATAAAATGTTACTATTTTTGGAGTCACTTCACTTTCCCAGAAGCAGAAGTTATTTAGTAAGCTCTGAAGCCATCAGATTTATAAGACTATCCAAATCCAACTCCAGTTTTTAAATATGCTGTTTGTACAGCTAGAAAGGCTTCAGACTCTGCTGGGAATACTGGCAGTGGCTTCAGCACTGGGCAGGCACGGGCTGAGGTTTGCCTGGGTATTTCATATATGGCCTAAAACCCTTTGGGGTTTTATTTGCTTGTTCATGGCCCTTGGAAGCCTGTTGGGTTTATTGCTGCCAGGTTCTCTCTGGTGGGGTCTTTCATACCAGGCTTCTGGAAAACATCATGCCTTTTTCACAGAAATTTCATAAATGTGTAAATAATATCTTTGTTACTGAGCGCCACTGTTGCCTCTAGAGCTGCCTGCTCACTTTTCTGAGGGAAAAGTGTGATAATCTTCAGAAGCCACATGCCCCTTAAGCTTGGAAATGAAGGGCTGGTTGCAGTGATGGGTTTTGCTACCAAACCTTCTAAACACCTGCAGGCCTCTCGTGTGAAAATAGTTGGAGCCAAACCCCTGCAAGTCATTCCAAGTTCTCTCCTCAGCGAATCTGGCTTGCTTTTCTTTTTGAGACCTCAACATGAGCCATAACAGAGAAGGAAGTGTGTATGTTTTCAAGTTAATGGACGGATAATTTCTTCAATGACTGGTAATGAGCAAAGTGTACTTAACATCTGATGTTCAGGCTGCGTTGGATGTGTGGGGCCTCCATTATGTAGCTGTTCTTCCTGTTCCTGTGAGTAACTCCTGACACAGCTGGGGTTTCAGTTCAAAGACTTGCAAGTTCAGGTCTCATTTTCAAGAATCTCCAGCAATATCACTTGAATTCAAGATTTCTGTTCACTTCAAGTTCTATGAATCATTCTCCTGAAGTGCTCAGGGAAAAGGCTATGAAGGCAAGTTCACCCTGGTCCTCTGAGCTCGAGAGTAGAGTGAAGGGTGTATTCCTGCCACCTGGGCAGATGAACATGTGGAATGAGTTAGAATTCAGCTTTATAGCATCACTACTGCTGAAGGATTGCTGCTGTCATAGACATTTTGTGCTGCGGCTCTGGCAGGGTGATGTCTGTTCAGCCTTTGAGTTACTCCAAAGACTTAAACTGTGACTGGTTTTTGTTGAGCCTGAACTAATCAGCATCTCTGAGAGACACCACGTACTTGCCTGGGCTGAGTACAGCACTGACAGAAGGGAGCAGGATGCCCTCTTGGAAATTCAAGGGAAATCTCTGGAGGCTCGGTAGGCATCCCCTCAGCACTGACCTTTTAGGAGGGAGGAAGGAACACTGGGGAGATGAAACACACCTTTCTGCTCCTTGCTCCTAAAGCTTAGCAGACAATTTCAGTGCAAATTCATGTTACGCTGTGGAAGACCTTGAATGAGTCACCTCAGAATTCTTTGGCTGATGGCATTACGTAAGGATGGGACTTGGAATGGGACTTCGTCTGATTGTTGCACAATTTCATGGAAATATAGAAGGTTTTTTTGATTTAACATTTGTTTCTTTTTATCTGACACTCTTGTAAAACATTTATCTACAGTTACTTCAGTTTCCTTTTGTATGCTTGGTGACTGTTTCCAGTGATGCTGCAACACTAAAACAGAGTTGTTTTCTGGTTGGCTGTCTTCCCATCTGCACTTTATTGCTTAAATAATAATAATTAAAATTCCTGAGCATTTGTATAGTATTTTCTGAGGAACAATTGGTAGCTTAACACAAGGTCTGGAGAGTTCCCATCTTTTGGAGGGATGTAGGATCTGGCTTCACATTGCAGGCAATACTTGAATACAAGAAAATCCAGGCTGAGAAATGATACGGAGTGAATAAAAGATGAGTGCTAACACACCTGATGGTGTTTGACAGGCTGTGTTGTTTCTATGCCTGGAGAGGGGAATAAAGTAAAGACAACATCAGAAATGGGCTGCAGCAAGTAAAGGACAGCAGAGTGAGTGAATGATGTCTGTGATATCAATGCACATCTTGAACTTGTTTATTTATAGCTTGCATGTGTCATGTATTTGGAAATAGAAGAGCTATTTGGTCACAGCCCTGCAGTAGCGCATGTTTGGCAAGGTGCAATAACTTAGTGCTTTTATTTTTAATTTTTTTTTTTTAGTATTTATTACTTCTGGTAGTTTATAACAGTTTAGTAATTTGGTTCTTTTAAGATGAGTGTGTTCCTCTCAAGACTGACAGTCGTATACTGTTTCTAAATCATCCAGACACAAAGCTGTCATTCTTAATTTTCTGGCCTAAACTTGAGATGTGTTTTAGCTTTGGCAAAGGGATAAATTCTGGACTGAGTCCAAAGTCTCAAGATTTTACCATATCTGGATGTCCCCTTGCCTGTGTTTGTTCCCCTTTGGCTTTCATCTTCCATCAGCTCACTGGCAGCAGCGCTGAGGGAAAGGCTGATCTGAGTGACAGACACGGCGCGTTCTCAGTCAGGGCTCCCTGATCGAGCAAGTGTGACTGTTCACTTGGGAAGTTTTGATTCCCAGAATTTGCCTCCTCTGTTTGGAGAACAAGAAAGGTGGTTCAGTGGCTGTGCAGCTGATTAGAGGTAACTGGGGCTACCCCAATTCAGAGCTGGAGACAGCTCTCAGTTGCCAAGTGAGTTAAAACAGATTGTTTGCTGGCGCTCTGCTGATTTGATTAATGACCCGAATCAGCTGGCTTGGAGCATAGCACTGCCAGAGTTTGTTAAACAATGAAAACAGGAAACTTGTGTGTCTTGAATCTCTCTGCTACCGTGGTGTCACCAGACATAACAAAACGGGGCTTTGCTGTGCGTGGGGAAGAGGAGGATATTTAGGAACTGATTATGCCCCAGCCACACCCAGGCCATGGGCTGCGCTGGGATGTGGGAACTGGCAGTGGCCTCTGAGGAACCACCTGCTTCCTTGAGATTGCAGGGAGAGATCTCAGCTCTTGCTCTCTGCCCCAGCATATGTTTCCTGCTCTTGGGTCTGGGCCTGTGAGGAGAGCGGGGCTGGAGGAAAAGGAATTTCAGAGGTGCCCTTGGAGTGTCTTGAGCTGCGTATCAAATGTGCAGGGCAGCTGGGCTCCCTTCTTCTGCTGTGCCTGCAGGGAGGGCCAAGGGGAGCAGAACACAACAGAGAAGGTGCCCTGGTTGTGGCAGATACTGGGAGCAAGTGGCAAAGAGAAGGAAATAAAGTTTGATGGGGAATATTCTTCATAATTTTGGTTGTGACTGTATTAGGAAATTTGTACCAGCTCTTGTGCAGGCAAACCTCTTGTGAAGCATCCCAATCTTCCCAGGACAGCTAAGGGTGTTTGCCTCCTCCCATGGCTGCTTCACAACAGAGCATATTCAGTGTTAGCTAAAAACTTTTGCCACTTTGTTGTAAGTGACTGAGGCTGAAGTTGTTGATGTCTGTGGCTGTGGTTTTCATAGAGAGCTCTTGCAAGGGTGGTGGGGCAGAAATGAATGTGGGAGATGACCCTTCTGATCCCTGTGGCTCAGCATTGTCCTGGTGCCTTGGGCTGTTTGCTTCCAGATTCATTTGAAGCTGCTGTGAGTCGAAGGCAGAGGATACTGTGGGTGTGAGTGGGTCCTTCTTTATCTCCTGTGATATTGTTTTCATCTATGTTAAATGTTATCACCAGCTTCTATAAAATACTTTGTATTAAAGCACACTACTAAATGTAATAGTGATGATGAAGTAATTTCCAAGGTTATTACAAGTGTAAACCTGAGAAAATTTAAAATTATTTTTATGCCAAATAAACAAATGTACAGAATTAATAAACTATTCTTATATAAACATCTGAAAGTAAGACAAATACAAACAAGTCTTCTCTCTGATAAGCCAGGACCAATGAATTCATGAAAGAACTGATCAGCCTGTGAGTGCAAGTACATTGAGCACTTTCTTTTCCCAGAGAAATTTTTTTGTGGAACCAATTCCCTGACTGAACTGACCAGCATTTGTCTTTCTGTGCGCAGTAGTAGCAAGCAAGGTAGCAAAGTTATTTTTCTTGGTACCAGGTTGCAACATAACCAGGTGAAAAAGTTTTATTTCTAGGCTTTTAAGCAAAATATTACTCCATTTAAAGTTTTAATTAAACATTTTCATTTAAGCTTTAATAGTCTTCTACTGTTTGGGTTTTTTATTTGAATAAGCGGGTAGTTTGGATCAGTATTTTGCTTGGATACACGTGGCTTAAATCAATGAATGTATTCATGTTTGATTCAGGAGCAGCCAGGCAATAAAGCAGATTGTTGTACAGGATCAGGTGGAGAAGATTTCCCCATTCACCATTCCAAACACACATTCTCACAATTCTCCTGGTAGATGTTTTACAGCTGTGTAAATACTCAATTTATGTGCTGCTGCTTATCTTGCTTGCTTGCTCCATTTTTAAAACCGTAACACTGATCTTAATTCTGTGTATAATGTCTCCCTACCAACTCAAACAACTCCTTCCCCTGGGTTCGTGTTTCTAATTGCAGCTTTAGATCAACTCTCTTCAATGTAACATTTCTTTCCTTTTGATCTTGATGCCTACTTCAAACACGTTGTAATTAAATACGCATCTGCCACATCCTAAGCATTCAGTCTGGAGAACTGCTGTAAAGCTGAAATTGCTCTCTGTTCTTAGTTCAGTGAGCTAGGAAGGTCTGAAGAAAAGCTTGTGAGCCACTGATTTTGTTTATACTCTTATTTGAGGTGTTATAACAATTTTGAGCCTGCTAGTTTTAGTTTTGTTGTTTTAAGAGCTATGAACTCGTATCAGACTGCAAGGGCACTTATCAAAGCACTTAAATAACTTGTAGATCTATCCAACAATTTAGTTTTGGATGTGGCTGCTATGGGAAGATGTAAAGGAAATGCAGAGTTGTGGGATGTACCTGATTCTATGCCGCTGTGCCTCATTTCTTCATGATGCAACATCTTCATCCCAGTAATGGGTCTGGTTGTGTTCTGCTGGGAGCTGGATGTCCTGGTCCAAGCAGTGCCTGACTCCTTGTTCAGGAGTGCAAGGAGTGATGGGGACTAATTCACTGTTTATTACCTGATAAGACACCTGAATGTCTGTAAAGCACTCGATGTGTTCTGGTGCAGGTGGAGACTGACAGATGCACGTGGTGCAGTAAGGCACTGTAAAAACACATTTATGTGCCCTGCATGCTCAAAATCTGTTCTGGGAAGAGATGTTTCCTTTACAGCTCTGCTGAGAGACCTCTCCACCTTTAGTGCAGTGGTGTCTGCAGGGTTTCTGTGCAAACGTGGCAGAAGGGCCAAGGTTTCAAACTGTCTAGGAAAAAAAGCGGTACTTTTGGAGTGTTGGAGATTACCTGAGACCTCATTTTGGATTCTTCATCTTCATTCTTTCTCTGCCAGAAGGAGTTATAAAATCCATGTTGAAGTCTTGAGATAGTACATGTCAGAATATCCTTTCATCCTTACCTGCCTTGTCTTTTCCTCTGAGATGTTTGATAATGATTTAGCCATTATTGTTTGACTTTGCTGAACTGGTTTGCATGAAAGGCTGGATAAGATGTTAGAGGTCATTTATAGATGGGAATATGCTTTATGTATGGATCACGGAGTGCTTTTATATGGAATATGCCTCTGCTAGTGAAGTTACTTGGCTTTAAAGCAAAACCAAAAGGTACTTCAGACCCCCCCCTTCCCACCCCCTCAAATGCTGCATTTGATGTCACTCACTAAATTCTAAAAAAGAGTGTTTTTCTGGTCCTTTAGCATAACTCACTGAAATACTACAGCAAAAATACTCTTTCCTAAGAAATGGGATGACTTTTTCAGGGAGCTCACTTTAATTTAGTGATTCCTTCACATTAGCAAGTGGAATACTGTAATGTGAGAAAGTGAAATTTCACTTAATGAGGTTAATAGTGTTATTAAAACTATAGCCTTCCTAAAGGGCTAGTGAATGGAAGAGCACATGGGAAAACTAATATAAGTTAATTTTAAAAGCAGCTTGTTGCACTGCATTAAAACTCTGTGTGGATGCTTTTCTTCACCATTAAAGTGGGCTAATTCAATTGAGTTTACTTCACTTCCAAACTTCAGTAATGAAATCATGTTAAAGTTACTTTCATTCTGAAGGAAGGCATCCACATAGAATTTAACTAATCTTCTTTAAGTCCTGTGTTAAACTAATGCCAGTTGACTTCCCAGAGCATCCCTGCAAAGTCATGTCCTGAGAGCTGGAAACCTTGTCTGAGAGCTTCCCTCAGCTTCAGTGACAATTTTATTTCAGATAAATGTGGCAGTCAGGCCCCTCTGTATAACTGTACAGTGTGACAGAAATGCAAATATGTAATTAATTTCTACCCTGTAGATATGCTTGCTATATCCTAATTTGGTTTAATACTGAGTTAATGAAGCTCTAAAGAAATGTTTTTCAAGTAGGATGTTATAATTTGTTTCATCATTATGCATATTGACTATTGCAGCCTTTTGAAATTAAAAGACATGCAAAGTATTTCGAGTGCTCTTTACATTTCTGTTACCGGTGAGACAGGGCACCTGTTACTGGTATGTAACTGTTAGAATGTAAGAATGTTATTCTTACATTCTTACATTACAAATGTTAGAATGTAACAATGGGATTGGTTGCTCTGAAGTAGCTGTAACCTCTTTCTATGATTGATTTATAGGTTTTAAAAAAGATAATAAACATGTTACAGGATATGAGAGGCTCCTTGTAGATACCACTTAATAAATGCACTCATAAATGTCTTCTGCTGGTAGAAGACACTGTGTGATTGTCATAATCATGTAATTATGTGATAATATAACTTTGTGATCCAAAGTGAGAAGCTTTTTCCAAATATTGGTACCGATGTCCCAGAAATTTTTTGCGGAGGACAAGCACAGGTTTGTTTCAGAAGTCATATGCAGGTGTTCAACTTTTAGTGTTTTTCCTGAAGTCTGGAGCTGGAGCTTAACAAAGACTTGCATTGACCTCGCTGGTGTTTTTGAAGCAGACCTCAACCCTCAAGAAAAATCCTTATGTTTTGATATATTTCTTTCAGCAGACTCCAGAAAGAAATAGCTTGAGAGTATCTTGACAGATGAAAGTACATCGAATGAAGCTTCCAAGAAATCCTGCTCTGGCTGAGCTGGCATTCTGTTTGGCAAGCAGGAATCCAAGGGTTCACATCTTTTGTGTGCCCTGATCCCAGCCACTTCTGACAGCAGCTGTAGTCGGTCTGGTTTTTTGGGTTTGCATCATCTTGTGTTACAGGTGCCCTCTTTAAGACTGTGTTGCAAATGATCATCAGAGGAAGGGAAGGGTGCTGAATTCCCAGCTTCGAAATATTTACAGGAATGCTGACTCTCAGCATGCTGGGATTGGGGCTGTGTGTGGAAGTCGGTGTTTGTGAGGCATCAGTCAAATTGGCCGTGAGCTATTGGTGCTTCAACATCCCAGGGTACTTCTGGTAACTTGCTGAGTGTCCTAGGCAAACACTGGCATAAGAATTGGTGAATTTGGGCCCTAATTTACCATCTAGGCTGATTTGTGAGATGTTTTGAAAAGTGAGAGACTATCCTGGAGATTAGTCCGGGGCTGCCACGTGCCGTGGGGTTTGCCCAGTTTAGAGGCAGTCATAGCACTTGATCTCTGACCTGAGAGGAGAATTTACAGCCTATTAATATGTGCTAATTGCAACCATCAGCTGTGGCAATCACAGCCACATCCATAGGTGACATGGTGGCCTTGAAATCCTGAA
This sequence comes from Edolisoma coerulescens, assembly GCA_013397115.1. Taxonomy (NCBI): domain Eukaryota; kingdom Metazoa; phylum Chordata; class Aves; order Passeriformes; family Campephagidae; genus Edolisoma; species Edolisoma coerulescens. The sequence continues at coordinate 986,421 of VWZW01005507.1, read as the reverse complement.
ATGGGTCAAGAGCTGTATCACATAAATTTGCCTTTGAAAGTGCAGAGCTGTCTGAGAGATGTACCAGGGACAGAATCAGCATCTCCTCCTGACTTAATCCGCCTCTGCACCGGCTCATGGGCTGGAGAATCTTTCCTTTTTTAATAGGATGGTTACCTTGACCAGAACAGACCAGATGCAGCACAGCCCTGTCTGGCAGCTACTCCTGCTGACAGCCTTGTCATCTCTTTGAAGAGAATCCTCTCTGTCTTGTCATGATGGGGATCCTCCTCCCTGCATTGCCCCATCTGTTCATCACACTCTCACCCACAGATCCTGAGTTCTTGTTTGCTTGTTAAAAAATTGTTCCAGCATTGTCAGTGGAGAACTCACATGTTTTTATTACCCTTGGAGTTGGTCAGTTGTTTCCTGATGTGGATGGTCAGACAACAGGGACTCTTCCGGGCTTGTACAAGCCTCCCATTTCTCCAGATTCTGTTTCCTGTGTGTTTGTGCTTGTTGTGTTTGGAATAGCTGTTGTTTTCCTGGGTTGTTAATGGTGCCACTGGCAAGACTGGATGCCAGGGTGTAACTCCTTGCCATTACTGTAAATGTGCATGATACTGGTATTTTGACTTCTAGGGAGGTTGCGTTTCCTAATAAAATAGTGAAGGGGAAGAATGTTTAGCAAGTGATTCATCCTTTGCCGAGATGATTATGTACCTTCTCTTCTTCAAACTCTTTATCTGTTGTGAAGGTTTGTCATGCATCCCTCTTGATGAAAGAGGAACCTTCCTAAAATAAAAGGCAAAGAGCTAAAACTGTGCACCTTCAGAAACGTGCTCTTCCAGTGTAGAGGGGTTTGGTCTTGTGGGTCAGTCCCTGAGACAGCTGAACAGACAGCGCTGTTTTCATTTCAGCTGCAGAGCTTTGGCCTTGCCTTCAATTCAGTTTGTCTATGGCCTTTTTCCCAAGAGGGGAGCAAAAGTAACACTTTTTTTTCCTTCTGTAATTCTTGCTTTGATTTGTAATCTCGTCAGGGTAGGGGCTGCTTGATATCCCACCCAAGTCAGCACTTGCTACATTTGTCTCATGAAACAGAGAGAGGAGAGTACAAGGATCCTTGACTCTGTTTTATCACCTTACACTGATAAAGCCCTGACAGACATTGCCATGCCAGCTTAAAGATGTTTTGTTTAGTTTTTCTTGGTACAGCTCGTTTTGTCTTGCTGAGTTGACAAAGCTAACCCGTGAATAGTTACAATAAGTTTGTCTATAATAAGCATATTTCTTGATGAGTCGTTGTGGCAAAATTTATGAAATGTAGCCTTACTTCATTCCAGCGTCTACACAGGGCTGAGAGCAATTAAGCTGTGTCGTGGGCAAAGCCTTATTATAACAACATAAAATCCTAGGCTGGTCTTGCCTTTAAAATTGCACAGCCATGCTGAGCGACAAATAATGCAGTACTTCACTCCAGCTGAGGTGTTTACCCAGCCATCTTCCCTTCTCCACGAGGAACTTTTTAAGGTGGATGTGCTTTGCAGTCTGCCACCGGAGTTGACACAAGCAGGAGGTATCCCGTGGTGTGAAATGCAGAGTTAGTGGGTTCCCCCCGAGAGCATCGTGCTGGCAGCACGCTCTGCCCTCTCTGTCACACTGCAGTCCAGCTTGGTGACCTTTGCTTGTGCACGGAGAGGAGTTTAATCACATCTAGACTGGTCCCAGCTGGTTACATCTCTAAATAGTTGCTTAGTGCTCTACTGGAAATAGTGCGGTTCAGAAAGGAAAAGTTGTTTTTTGCTGGTTCAGTGGGATACTGCACTTGCTGAGACACCAACCAGATTGTGGTGCTGGGAGCTTCTGGGAACAAGACCCTTGGGTCAGGCCAGCCTGTGCTGCTCCAGTGCATTCTCCAGGCAGCTTTTCCTAGCTTTTTTGGGCTTTTCCTAGCCCAAAGATTGCTGTGCAGAGCTGAGATGGAGGCTCTGGATACAAGTCTTGGGGGTGACTCCAGAACACAGCAACCTCCAGGAGCTGGGAGCAGGCAGATGGTGTTTGTTGTGCTGGGAGCAGGCGTGGATGTGGCTGGTGGGTCAGTGGAATGTGACACAGGGCTCTTGTTAGAGGCAAACAATCTCATGCTTCAGTTGGAGCCTTCACACATTTTATTTAACAGTACCCACGTGGGAGGGGAAAGTGCCATCGTTTGCTCTCCCGTACTGCAGAGGGAAGGTGGAGCAATTCCGTGGGTTTCCTCCGACTTGTACCTTGTCTGTGTGGGAGATGCAGACAAACCCCCCCTGGTTTTGAGGTAATTTAAGTTATTTGTTTCTGCTTTGTTTCTTGTGTCCAAAGCAGAGAAGAGGGTGGGAGGCTGTTAGTTCTGCTGGGAGAGCATAAGCAATTTTTCATAGGGTTTCAGTGCTTTCTGGCGAAAATTTCTGCAGAAAAATTCAATATGCTCTAAGCAGGTCTAGTGCTGGAAAGAAATTAAAATGCTACACCAAGGCAGGAATGTTGGGTTTTGTATAAGACAACATTATTGTTCTCACCTTACAAAAGCCTTTGGAGTTAGTTCTGATTTTTCTCCTGTGCTTATCTACTGCATTTAGCTCACCAGAGCAATCCTGTGCTCTCGTTTCTAAAATTGGGCTTCACTGACATCCCTTGGAGTTCCTGTGTGTGCTGCGCAATTAGCTCAGCCAATATGCAAGGCCATGCTTTGGCTGGGAGTATTTTCCTTTCAAGAAAGACCTGATAAGATCTAATTTCTTATATCAAGTCACAAACCACTACCTGTTTATTCATTAAAAAATGAGCAGAAAAGATTGAGGCTGAAGCCTTGGCTCTGTGACAGAACATCCCTTACAGTGAAGGTAGTGCCCAGAGCATCTGCCAGTTTCTTGGGAAGAGCTGGAGTCCTGAATGCCCCAGGGCTGTTTATGGGTTTCCGGAAACCCCTGACTTTCAGAGGGGCTGGGCTAACCCAGTTTGAAGGAAACAAATCCCTGACCTGGTGACTGGATAGAAATGCTGTGAGCTGCATTTCAGTACATCTTCAGTGCATCTCCAGTGTCTGCTCCCCATGACTGCATTTTCTCCTCCTACTGTACCTCTCTCTGTGGCAATGCCATCTGCTCTAACCCGGTTTGCCTAATACAAATAGGCAGAATTCTTTCTTTAAGGTATTTGGCATTTACATTTTTGAGTGGCTAAATAATTTCTGTGGCTTAGACAGGGTTTTTGCTCGATAACTACCTGGAGTCTGACAATTACTGTGCCCAGTGTACAGACCCCATGGCAGACAGACCATGGCGCTGAGTTCTCCTTGAATGGGAATATCTAAGTGATAATTTCAATACGGCACAATCTTTAAAAAATACTTATTTGGACTTAAGCTTCAAAGTTGAATAAAACACGTGTGAGTGCAATGCATTTATGCAGTAGCTTTGCTTTGAGAGCGTGATTAATGCTAGATTTGTAGAAGGAAAATTATTTCTTCCAGTGGCTTGAGTGTAATAACTGAGAAGAATAAATGTCCTAATTTAATATTTATGTAGGTGTCTCAGTAATAGGCATCCTACATCCTAATTATGTAAGAAAGAAAAGTGTCGGTGCTGACGTGAGCTCATATATACTTGTAGGATAAGAAACACAGATGGATTATCTGTCCCTTCTTTTACCATCTTTCATTAAAACATCCTGAAATGACTTAAACCTGGTTTATGATGCATTAAATTACAGTGGTTTCATGTTTTGTTAAATAAGAGTGGGACATTGTTCTCAGCATTTCTCAGCTCACAGATTGCACTGCCTTTCTTCAGCCCTCCAAGATCTTATTAGAGAAAATAATTATGCATCGGGAATTTGTACCTTAATGCATCTTAATTTTGAAACTGATGCTTTTGGAGTTTTGTTTCATAATGGATTTATTTCTTCTAATTTTCTTAATTTTACAATATTTTTGATAGCCACAAAATAACTCCATCTTGTATTTATGGATAAACCAGAGAGTAATTAGCTATTTTCTGTTGCTTAGTTTTGTACACTAAGTTTGAGAAACATAAGACTTTTTCGTTTGTGGGAAAACTTGAGAGAGAGAGGAATGTTACCAACTTCAGTGTATTTAAATGCAGTGAATTGGAAGGAGTGAGCATCTCTAGAATTAAAGTTCTAGATGTAACTGGGCATGAATTCTTACGTCCTTCTGAACCAGAAGTCTTTTTAACTTCATTCATTGGGGCCATTTGTTTTAGGAAGAAATTTTTCAAGGCACACGTGGCTGTTTTCTAGGGAGTGCAAGCTGTTTAAATGTCCTTTTGTGCCTTTGAAACCTCTGCTAAAGTTTTTATGAGGCATAAAACAGAGGGAATGCAATTAATTAGTGCAGTCTCTTATCATTCAGTAGCAAAGAGGAACTGTTAAATGCTTTTAGAGCACTACATTATAAGAGAAAATTATTTTTATTCTTTAATACCAAGCTGACAAATCAGGGAATGCCAGGACTAATTATGAAGGATAGAAAACAAACACACTTTACAAAGGCTTTGTTTGTGGCACAAGTTCGCCTGTCAAAGCAGCCCGGAGAAAGCGACTGAGTTATGGAGAATCTTTTGTGCTCTTAGTCACCATTTTTTTTTGGTTGGAAATGGATGCTTCTTTGTGATTTAGATAATTCCTTTAAATCTCAGGTGCTCTAAAAAACTGTCTTCCTTTTAAGCAGTGCTTTGCAAATTAAAGTGCACCCAGTGGTGCAGAGCAGCTGAAGGGTTTGCTGCTTTTAATGAAAATAGGCAGAAATTTTAATCGGGGGACGGTCCCTGTCTGAATAAGGGTTGATGCTTTGACTGTTGTGTCCTGATTGTGATGTCCTGATTCAGACTTCCCAATGTTGGGGTGTAGATAGAAGTTATGCTCTGTTTTAACATTCGCCTGGGTAGGGATGGAGGTGTATCCATGTATTTTTCTGGGTACAGGCTGAGAATGAGGGAAATACAATTTGATTTAACAGGTCCAGGTAATAAGCCAAGCCCATGTCACGTGGAATAGCTCCAATGCATCTGTTTTGCTCATGGCTAAATTACAATTTTAAAAGAACAAGCTAATTTCTCTCAGTGTTCTTTAGCAGTAACAGTAGCAGTTGCTTTCTAAGTCATGTCCATCTGTTGATTTTGGAGGAGCTTTCACGGAGGTAAGAGATGATCAAATGCTGCTCTGTAGCTCGGATTCTGATGCTGCCCCAGTCTTTGTCAGTGCTGAGAAGTTCCTGAACATGCTATAAATATATTCTTCTTCTGTGAATGCTTTTAGCACACCTAGACTGCAAGGTTAATGCTTTGGGTTGGATGAGAATAAAAATGAATGAGAATAAAAAGAAACTGGGAAATGTGGATGCAATAGGGAAAAAGTCAGGCTCTATTCAAGTCAGCACCAAAATTCCCATGAGCTTTTCTGCTTTTTGTTCAAAGTACTTCATGTGCACCTTGATACAACAAAACTTGGGGCTGGGACTGGAGTGTTTGCATTTTAAATAATTTGTGACCAAGTGGGGCTTTTCAGTTTAAAAATGCAGTGGAAATACACAATCAATGTCAGTATTACATATGAAGGGCAGTACTTTTTCATAATGGAAGGAAACCTTGAACAACTGTTCTCACATGGGGCTGTGGTTCAGATGCCCCCTGAGCTGTGTGTCACAGTGGCTGAAAAAATAATGTTTGAAATCTTGTGCTCCAGATCATTTGCTTTAAACAATTCTACCTTTTGAACCAGCTGTAATCCCAGCCTGGACATACAATGAAATATACAGTGATCTCTCCTGACTAATTCTTGTGAAATTTAGTGTTTCTGAATGTGATGTTCTGTACATTTGAAGAGCTTTACTGTGAGGTTACTCTGCATTTAAGTGGAGCTGGTAGCAGATGTTTTCTCCAAGCGTTTAAGATGGTAATTCTTTTTAACAGAGATTGCTTAGTTCATCAAATAGCTTCTATAAAACACTTCTGTTTTCATAAGAAATATGTACAGTTACGCTGGAAAACACGGAGTTGTTCCTTTTCTGGGCTGCCAAAGGGAAAACTGTTTCGTTTTTCCACAAGAAAATATTTTTTTTATAAAAGCCTGACAACGTGTTCTTTCTCACCAAAATTTCCTGTGAGAAAAATTCCTGCTCATCAGCTCTTCCCCTAACCCAGGGAAAGGACTTCTTGTGCTGCAGCTTCTCCTTGTGGGTGCAGCCTGAGCAGAAACGTGGGCACGTGGTGGCTGCTGAGCTGTGGTGATGTTCTCCTTTGGAAAGCAAGGGTTTGTTTTGGCACGTTGGGCAGGGCCAGACTTTTTGGGCATAAGTTTGCAGTGACATCTGGCTGTGGAATAAAGGGGTATGGTTATAATCCACAGCAAAGGATGTAGTTAGTTTAGGAAGTGTTTGGGTTTTTTCCATTTTAATTCTTTTTTTAGTTCTTGTTTTAATCTTTAGGGCTTTCTGATCAGAAATATGCTTTTCCGATCTTCCCCTTTAAAAAAGACAAGGGAAGAGCAAATAATTCACCACCAAATCACTTTTTTCCATGGAGAAAAATCTGTTTTGTTCTTGCTTGGACTTCCTCTTTATTTACACAAGAAACTAAATAAGGGAATTTGTTATGGCAAGTGCAAAACAGATTTTTGGTTTTTTTCAGATGGATACTGGCTGGTTAATGTTGGGTGGTGGTGTTGAAAATAAATATTTAAAATGTAGAAATAATTTTTTTTAAAAAGTTCCCTAAAAGTTTTATGGTCTAACTTTGTTTTTACTTTAAAATGTCTTTTGTAGAAGAGATGCTCTTACCCAGGGCAGGCTGGTTTGGGCTGCAGAAAGATGGAGAGAGTTGTGAGGGAAAGGTTGATGCTGATTTTCCTGAAGAAGTTTATTTGGGTTTTGTGAATTTGTGTTGCTGACAAGATAGTTACCTACCCTGGGTGTTAGAGCTGTATTTTACATTGATACCTTCTGGGTATGAGAGCTGTTTAAAGCACTTGGAGCTCACCATAGCCATGCTTTTATGTGCTGCCTGTAAATCTGGGTTATAACAAAACAGGAGGTGCCTGATGGATGGGCTGAGGACTCTTTCCCAGCCCCTCCGAGCCTTTCCTGCTGCCAGGGAGAGAGAAAGGGAGGCCCAAGTCTGTGGACTGGAGATGGATTCTTCTGATTTTGTTTGCTAGCAGGAAGAATATTGTCCTTTTCTTTTTCCTTTTATTTTTTTTTTCCTATTCCAAGTATGAATTCCTGTGAAGGTCTTGTGCTGCTTGTGGTTGGCTTTGGAGATCAGTCTTGTGAGTGTGATGCCTTGAGGTGGCCACCTAAAACACAGAGGCTAGACAAAATAAGAGAATAAAAGGAGGTATTTATTTGAAGAGCCTTCAAGGCTCCCCCTAAGATGGACCCTGGGGCACGGGTTCTTCACACTTTTATAAGTTTGGTTCATTTGCATATCAGGGTTAATTCTCTAATTATAATTTCAGTTAATGATGTAATTTCTCCATGTTTACCCCCCTTTCTTAAGATTTTAGTTTACACATTTTGGGCCTAGGACAATCTAGGTGTCCTTGGAGAGCAAATGTGGAGAGGCTTTGTTATGTCTAACCAGCATGAGAGAACAGCAGCTCACAGGCCACAAGAGACTTCAGAGTTACGCACTAGGCAGTACAGGATTTGAAAATTATAAAAGTTAAAACCTAAGGGCATCATGTGCACCTGAAGAGCAGGGTTGCTCTGGCTGCTGGTGCTCTGTGTGTTGGACAGGTCCTGCTGCTTTGGAAAGGCTGGAGTTACCTGGCAAACCAAGTGAATTGCATTTCTCAGCTTTTCAGGCAGAGTCACATCGTTTTCCTGTACATTAAGTTATTTATTGAACCTACTTCATGAAAATAACATTTTGTAAAAAGCAGCTCATTTGTTTTCCATGAGGTGAGGTAGTCCCAAAGGGATGGGAAGATATGGAGACAGAAACTGGTGGCTGTGAGGAGAATGAGGAATTCCTGAGAAGTATGATGGGATGAAGCCTAGATGTCCTCTGCTCTGAAAATACACAATGTTACAGGCAGCTGTAAATTCCCCTTGAAATTCACATCCATTGTAGTGACTCAGATGCTGTCAGTAGAACTGTTTGTCAATAATAAGCCACCTCATTGCATGCAACGCACAGTTCCTTTATTTTTTAACTATCTCTTCACAATTCCCCCTTGAAAAGTAGTTACTTTCTGGTGTTCTCCATCCCTCCATATATTTTACATTTATCCTTCTAGTCAGAAGCAGAGACTGGGACTGAGATCATTGTTAAGTAAGTGGCAGTCATGAACTTCTTTTCAGCTGGTGCCTATCAATAAGTCCATTTATCAGCAGGCTCTTTGAAACTGCAGAACTTCAGAGATTACTTCTGTCTATTCCCTTCCTTCTTTTTTTCTCTCTTCAGTGTACAGCAGAGCTTGTAGGTGTTTAATGGCTTTTTATAGTTTTTTCTTTTTAAATGTACTTAGCATTTTTTTTAAAGAAGTGCAAGGGAGTATAAGCAGTGAAATTGCCTGAGTGTTTGGAGCTTTTATTAACATGCTCCATCCCACAGACGAGAACATGTCTTCAAGTTCTTAAGTTCAAGTTTAATCTGGGCACGAGACCAAGGACTTCAAATTTATGTCCAAATCTTGTATCTGATCCTATGTTAAACACATCCAGATGGAAGGTGATATTCTAATGTTAACAATCTGCTTCCCCTCCCTCTGCTGCCTTTCCAAGAAGTTGCTGACAAGTCTTTCTGACAGTCTTTTTTAAGTAAATGAGATCAAGTATATTGAGGGTCTTTTATAGCAACAACCTCTGAGAAAGATGAGACTTTGCAGTGGCACTGCAGAATGTGGATTTGCTGATATTCTCCCCCAGTCCTGGATGGCACAGCTCACCTCAGGGCACCCAGAACTTAAGGCTTGTTCTGGTCCTTCCATTCTGTGCATCCCAAGCAAATGGATACCATTTGTACACTTTATTGTTAGGAATTTATAAGAATTTAATAGATAAATACATTTCTTGATAAATCTGTACAGCTTTTCATCTGCTCTGTTGAAGAACAGGTTTTTTTCTGTATTGTGATTTTGGGTCATCCTGGACATGATGTCTTATGCAGCTTAGGTGATGTTAATGTAGTTCATTGAAGGATGGGGAGATTAAACATTTCTCCTTTATGACCAGGATATAAAAGATACGGTCTGCCTTTGACAAAAATGATTTTGGTTTTTTTTGTCTAATTACGTGCTGATCTTGCTGCATTTCAGCTCTTGAGTTCGTTGTCTCTGCAGTTAATGTGTGTTGGCTTTCCTGTTCAGAAGAATCTGATATGTAGATGTATTTCAGAAGAGCCGCATTTAAAATATTTGGCATCACTGATAGAACCAGTTGGTTCTTTCTGTGTGTAGGGTCACTCTGCCTCCCATCCCATCCAGATTCATCCCCCTGTGCTGTTACAAAGCCTCATCTATGCTCAGCCTTCCTGCTCTGCAGGTCTTCAGGAGTCCTTGTCCAAGAGGCAAACAGGGCTTGGGTGCAGGTTAGGCTGGATGAGCCTTTGTCTGGTTTTTGCCCAGCTGTGCTAAAAAGCATCAAACCCTTTTAGGATTCTATGTGAGATTTTTCAGAGCTGCTATCTTCTGCCTTCACTGAAACCGTTTGTAATGCTGAATGCTGCATAAAAGCCCTTCTTTACCTCGCCAAGCCCCACGTGCAGCGCTGTGACAGCAGTCCCAGTCCTGGGCTGATCGGCTGGGGAGCCATTGTGTGCCTCCTGCTCTTATTTCTTCTTGAAAGAAATAGGTGGTACCATTAATCTGTAAAAGTACCAGTCAACAGGCCCTGCAAAGGAACATTTATTAAAGTGTGTTTCCTGATGTGTAAAATTTGTGTTATTGTGCAGGAACAGAATTCTGAAGGAGTTTTACCAGTTGTTTTATAGAAGTATTTAGAGGTGTTTAAAACTACTCATTTTAAAATGGCGCTTGCATACCTTGGAGTCTGACTTGAACTTTACAAGTGGTGATGCCTGGAAGTCTGCAGATGATGTTCACTGCTGCTGGCCTGTGTCCAGCTGTGATTCTGGCTGTGCCCAGGGTTTCCATCCAGCTGGAGAAACAAACGCTGGTGATGGGATGGGAGCAGAGCTCAGAAGCTCTTTGGGATATGCACTGACCACTTTCAGGCGTTCAGCAGATCCCAAGTCACTGCTGTAACAGAAGCATTCCCTGGTCAGAGTGTAGAACATGCCTTTATAACTCAAGTGCAGGTATCTTCACACACACAAAATGTTTTAACTTGACAATGTATTTTGCATAAATAAATAGACATCAGCCTGCTGGGGTAACATTCTCAATATGCTGCACAGGACGGTGAAGGTGTCGTGTTGGTAGCAGGGACAATGCATCACGTGAGCTGGAGATCTCCAGCTTTTACTTTGCAGCCTGAGCACCCTCTGTCCCCAGACTGGCTCCTGCAAACCATGATGTCAGGCCAGCAAAGAGTTGAAGGAATAAGAGTTTATTCATTTCTGCCCTCCCGGGGTGAAATTGCCTTGCCTGTTCAACTAACAGCAACTTCTCACTTCAGAACTAATTTGTATTGATTGAGTTTCAGCCTGGCTCTGTGGTTGCCTTGTAAAGCTCAAAAGCATGCTAGAACTCGAGACTGTTATGCTCCCATGATGGAATACAGGCAGTAGGTAATGCCCAGGAATTTTTGTGATCATTAGGGAGAATCTCTCAGCTTCCAGCATGCAGAGCAGTCTGTTCAGCTCCTGGGAAGGTGGCTGCACTTGCACAGGGCCCTGAAAGCTCTTCAAACTAATTCACATTACTGTGATCATCTGTCTAATTGTCTTTCCTTTAACTTTCATTAGCAGATTCTGCATCGTTCCATTTGTCTCCCTGAACAAAGATGAAGATAAATTCAGTAGAGTTACGACAGTGCAGCAAGAGACACAAGCTGTGTGTACATGATGTGGAGAGATGATGATTTATTGGCCTGTGTGCTGGGCAAGGGCCAGAGGAAAAATGCTTAAAAAGATCATCTCAACCAGCATTTTTATCTATTCCTTTTTTTTTCCTGTGTACATCTGCACTCTGTCTCCTGCTATGAAGGATGTGCTGATTTGCCTGCATGCAAACATGGAGCTAAGATTCCTGTAAGCTTTTATTAGTTGGAAGGAAGTCTGTTTTGTGGCTTAGAGGCTGGGCTGGAAATTAGGAGACTTGGACTTGTCTTCCACACTAGATACAGACTTCCTGGATAAACAAAGAAGGTTCATTTAATCTTCCTTTACTTCAGGTCTTGATCTCCAATGTGGGGATTAATAGTACTTCCTTTGTCTCTTCCTGAATATCCACTCTGTTGATACCTCTTTGAGATACTTTTGATGATGTAATTGAAAATGTTTTGTGGTTTGTTTTTTTTTTTTCATTTATTCCATAGTCTTAGGAAAAAATTTTCCTCCAGTTGTTGTGGAGAGGTAGAAAGTTAAAGCAGGAGCAAGACAATCTGCAACCGCTGCTGTTCTCTGAGCTGTGGCTTGTTTTACTGATAAAACTCAGAAATCTGGGTAAATAGAGGCAAGAGAATTTCAGATATGATACTGTGGCCAGCTAAAAAGTGATTTGGAGCAGATGGTTTTGATCTGCAACACATTTGAAGAAGCCTTCAGGAGGTTTTGAGGACGGACTATGGCTAATGCAAGGCTGGTGTTGGGCTTTAATGGGTTGTTGACAGCTGTGATAGGAGAGTGAGAGGCTTCAGCTGCTGCTGGTGAGAGTTCCTCTGCAAATACTGGCAGCTCCCAAAGCAACGTGCCTGGGAATATGCAGAGCAGATAAATGGGGTATTTTAGCATCTTGTGTGGAGAGCAGTGTGGTACCAAGCCTGCACTTCTGGCTTCTGCAATATACCAAATACACATGGGTGTGAAACTTTCTCAGCTGGGTATAAGCATGGCTGGGGTCTGCATGATGATGCCAACGGCTAAAATAGTTTTAATCGTGGTAAACTTCTCATTGCTGGTTAATAGTGGTATTCTAGCAAGGCTCTCTGTCAATGCTGTGGTTCCAAAGCTTCATCCCATTGCACTTCTCTCCATGTGGAACTCTCCTGCCTTCTGAGTGAGGTGTGTGGAGTTAATAGTGGACAACCTTTGTCAGAAGTCACAGTGTGTAAAGAGCGGTCCTCCTGGTTCAAACTGATATATGTGGAGAGGGAGGTGAGGACTTCTCCCTCCTGTGGTCCTGCCTGCAGCACAGGAGCGTGGAGGCTCCAGGGGAGCTGGTAACCATTTAATTCCAACCACTAGCAGGTAACAGCAGGGTCTGCTGTCAGCTACCCAGGCTGGATTAGCAGTGACTGCCTGCAGAATGCTCAGTGACTCATCTTCATCTCTCGAGCCTTCTGACTTCCACACCATGTTCCCTGCAGTTGGGCTTAAATTAACTGATCATAATTATTTCAGGATCTTCCCTTCCTCTGAAAGCTTGCTTTTACCTCTACAAACACACCAACAACCCTGCATCTCTAGAATCTTCTCCAGTTTACTGGAGAGGAAAAAGGTGAATTCAAAGTGTTTACTTTAAATTCCTTCCATAACACCACTCAAAGCATTATCTTAAATCCTTCTTAGAGGAATCTGCCCAGTGTTTAATTTCCCTTCCAGTTCTGAGTCTGAGGTGGAATAAGATTCACTTAGGCTCAAAGTATTGGTAAGGGTAGGGAAACCCAATTATCAACCAGAATCAACCTCTGCTGCTGTCTGTCAGACCTACAAACTTGCCCAGCCTGAATTCCCCATGAAATATTCCTGCTTCCTTTTACTCTGGGATAGCACTTACTGGTCAGTTTTGCCAGGTGGGTTAAATAGAGGCTGTGAGTGAGCCCAGCTCAGGGCAGGGGTTGTGTGTGACCACTGAACACCGCATCACAGCTGGAAGCCGAGGACTGAGCTGCTTGGTGCAAGGACAAAGAGCCACTACCAGAAGCACTCGAGTTTCTCCCACTCTGCAACAACCAGGACATCCATCAGCCGAGGTAATCCATCCTCCCTGACTTTGCACACTTGTCTCCTTCTTTGGACTCTGTCAAAGTGCTGGCATAATACTTCAGGAATACTTTGCGCTGTGATCAGCAGGATTGAGGAGAAGCTGTTTGCCCCTAGCGCTCCTTGTCCTCTCGTGTCCTTTGTCACCTGTCACAAGCAATCAGTTTGCTGCAGTGATGAAGTCAGGGCTGAAGATGCTGAAGGCTGCACTGGTTTTCCAGGGATAGAGACTGGATAATTTGCATCCTGCCAGGTCACTCTTACTGGCATCTACTAGCCTGACTAAGGTCTCTCTCCAGAAAGAGGTATCTTAAAGGTTTAGGAGTTCAAGTATAACCTTTTCCCCCTGTTCTTTTTTCTTTAAATACCTTCTTTTAATTCCTCCTTCCTGTGCTACCTGAATTTCTGCCAAACTATTTTTTATTAATTCTGTGGAGTATAGATAATCTTGAGAGGTGATATTTCATTGCATATTTGAAAAATGAGATTCTTTTCATGGACTGATGGATCTTGTGACTTATTTCAGACTAGAGCAGTCACTGGATTTGCTGAAAGTTGTTCTTTTCTTTTTTTTCCTTGTCTATCCCGTGTTTCTTGACACCATGGCTACATTCCTTCTATTCATAAAAGCAGCATGGTGGTGTGTTGCTCTCCAGTTTGCAAAATTTGGTGTAATGTGTTTATTGGCGATTAAACAGGAAATAACTGAGGGGGAGAGAGGCTTGGAGAAAGTTTGTGGTGCCAAATCAACATTTTACCTCTCCAGAATTTTGCTTTCCAAAATATGTAGGCTTTGTATCGGTTTAAAGTGATGCATCAGTCTGATGGTGTTGGACTGTGTGTAGGAGTTTGGTTGATGTAGGATGGTACTCAGTCAATACAACCAATTCTCCATTGCCCAGCACTCTGTGTTTTTAAAAAAGAAAGGAGGATGACTGTGAATCTCTCACATCGAATGTCTTCTCCTGCTCCAGATATTTAACTGGCCTAAAGGATGAAGGTAGGAATCTACAGTCTTGAAGGACGTGCAGATCTGGGGCTCTTTGTGGTGGCAGTTTTTCATGCATCACCGTGGGGTTCAGCTCACACCAGTGGGGTGCTTGTGGCCACAGGCTGTGCAGGGCTGTGGCAGGACAGGAGTGGTTCGGGAGCAGCCAGCGATGGAAGAGGGCTGGTGCAGTTGGCAGCTGCTCAGCACGGGCTGTGAGTGCCTTTGGCACTGGGGCAGAGCCCAGAGCTGCAGGCTGTTCCTGAGCAGGCTCAGACAGATGGGGCACCTCCAGAAGTTGTGGGGGAATGCTGAGATGGAGAGCAGAGGAGGCACCAGCAGCCAGCACAGTGTGCTTGGCTCCCTTGTACGGTCATACTCCCAAAAATCTGGGAAAGGCAAATGTGGCAGTAACACAGGAGGTTCTAGGTGGAGGTTTGGGCTGGTTTTTTCTCAAAACTTCTTTCTCAGGAGCTGGAGGGAGCTCCTTTCTCAGGCAGTCTTCGTGTGCTCCTGCTGCACTTCCCTGGCTTGCAGATGCCTGCAGTCCCCTTCCTTTGGACTGAAAAGTGCTAAGAGGGCAGCTCATCAAATTTGGCATTTTTATGGCTGCATGGGACAGCACAGAGCAGTGTCACAGTCTGCTTGGTCCCCAGCCTTCCCATGCTCCACTTTAGCAGTGCTCCTTGCAATTGTTGAAGGAAAGGAGGGTTGGGATGCCAGAAATTCACCTCTGCTTCCCACGTAACTTTTCACTGTTGTCCTGTTGTGCGGCCCTGTTCCAGCCTCCCCATGACTTTAAGAGTGATTGGACTGTGATGTGGTGATTTATGGGCAGAGCCATCCTGTACCAATAATTGCCTGGCCATCAGTGCAGTCACATCTGGCCTTGACTGATGTTCTCCTGTCAGTAGCCCTAACGTAGACAAGTAGCTCCTCCCCCAGTTATGCAGGGCTGAGATGAAAGGCTCCGGCTTGGCTGTGGCGTGTGGCGAGTTCCTGGTGTTGCTAATGGAAGTTGACAGTCTACATCCCGCTCCATCTGCTCCCAATTTATACCTCGAGATTTATTGTCTCTGGAAAAGGTAAAATAAAGACTTGTGGAACAGAATTAGTGGTTCTGAAAGCCGTAGGGGAGGTGTAGCATGTGTCTCCTTCCGTACTTTCAAAGATAGGAAGAAAGGCATATTTACATCAAAGCAAAGCTCCCTGACAAGGTCTCCTGGGATGGACCATAACCTGTCCCTCAGGGTGTGTAGCTGCCTTTGGTCCATGCTTGGCTTCAGCAACACAGGGACTTTCAGGTCTCTTGTGTTTCTACAGCCTGAACTTGAGGATTTAATTCATTTACAGCCATAAGAGACTTTACAGAACAAAGTCTCCTGGCCAGACCCAGAAGCCCAGATATTCTGGGGAAGATGCCACAGCTCTTGTTTCTTTCCCAATTCTCCCAGAAAGGGCTGAGCCCTGCCGGTGCAGAGTGATGTAACATCATAATGGTCCTTTATGTCAGTGAGAGCCACTGCCCTTGTTTGAGGTGGAAGGGAAACCTTGCAGTGACTTCTGTCAGGAGACAGCAGTGCTTGGAGTCTGGCTCCTGTAACTCTGGAGCAGAGTCCAGCCTACTGTGAACTTTCTTTTTGTCAAGAAAAAGTCAGTGGGACCTCAGCGACAGGGTGGGCCCCTCGGGAAGCAAAGTAGCTGCAGCCAGGAAGGGTGGAAGCAGCAGAGGCTGCTTCAGAGGCTGCTCGTGGAATTTGAGGGAAGTGTGGAGGGGCTGAAAGTTTGCCAGAAGGCTTTGATGCTCTTGGCAGGTTTATACATCTGCAGGTCACCTAGTGCTGGTTCTGCTGGGGATTGCAGCCGTGGCAGTCACAAAGTGGGGGAAGAAGCTCTTTGGTGGGCTTGAAGGAGTTGTGCCAAACTGCTCCAAATTCTGCTTTTCCAGTGGTGTAGAGGGAGGGAAGGACAACATTAATCACTGAGGACAGGGGACGTAACAAATGAAGTGTGAGTTGGGGTGTGATGGGAAAAGATGACATGAGAAAGGTTATTGGGAAAGTTCTCATGAATCTCACCTCCATTTTACCTCCTTATCTGTGTGGTTGTGCTTGAGAGTTTGATTTGTTGTGCCTTTATAACAGAAGAAACAACCTAAAAATAAAAATCTGTCCAAGCCAAAAAGAGAGGGGAAAAAAAGAAGAAAATGTTGGAGTAACCACTTCGGTGTTTTTCTCTAAAAATGTAAGAAATCCAAAAGGTAGCATCTGGGTGTAGATATTTGCAAGTAGAAGCTGTTGGGTTTTTTTAACCTTTTGGGATAGTTCAAAGGCAGAGAATTGAGGATATGGGTATGACAATCATCGATTGTAGAGAATGAAGCTGAGAAATGTCACGTTTGCTGCTAATGTGCCTGGAAGTTAATTTATTCACTGCCATCTGAAACACCTGAGGCTGTCTCCTCTCAATGCTGGGCTTGGGCATTTGGAGATAAACACCTCAGTAAAATTACTAATCTACAACTGCTGAATGACCAGGGAGGAAAAAATATTCACAGAAGAGAACAAGTGTTTGTCAAAATTTCTGATTTGTAGGAAATGTCAGAAATTTGCTGTTTCTGTTAGAGCTGTGTGTATTCAGCTCTGTTGAGCTGCTTGTATTGCATTTAATGTGTTTATACTATTAATTGTCCGTTATTAAATGACACAATTTAAAGTTTATCTATTCTGTTGTGGGAAGTGAGCACAGTTTCTATAAATAACATGTTGGCATTTTTATTGGCAGAACAGCTTAAACTTTTTTTCCCTAGAAACTCAAGTCTTAAGTGTGCAGCTCTGTTTCTAAAACCTTGGGACAAAAATCTGCATTGAAACTATAAAGCTTCTTTAATGGCCCTGATCACAACTGATTGATAGCTTTTCCAAACTCTGTGGCATTCTAGGTGAGACAGATGTGTTTGGTTTTCTTCCTTGTAAAAAAATCGAGACTGTCTTTGTTTTGCAAATAGAAATAAAAAGTTTGTTATTCTTGGCCATGTACTTTTAGTAACATGGAAAATACCTACAAATTTTTTTGTTAAACTGAGAGATGTGCTACAGGACACTCTTTCTTATCATTAAAGAGGTTTTAAAGAAGTGATGCTTTTGGAATGTAACTGAGAACAAGCTGATACTTTATTTTCATATTCTTCTTGTGGATGACCAAGATCATCCCATTTACAGCCCATATCCATCAGTAACATAGGAAGTAAGGAGAGTGCTGGGCTTCTCCAGACCAGGCAGCCAAGTTTTTTCAGGAGCATCCCAGCTGGGCAGCTCCTGGCCAGATAAGCACTACTCGTGTCTGTGAGCTGTGAATTACAGAATCTGGGAACCTTGGGCTGATAAAGGCTGAAATCACTTTCCGTTGGCGTCAGGGGAGATCTGAATCAGTCCTGTACTGAGACCAAAACAGGAAATCACCAATTCAAAAAGCCAGATTTGTTGAGTAATGATTGAAATGTAGCCACTGGTCATTTCACTGTGTGCTGTATAAACAGAAATGGTTAAGAGCCTCCTGGTGCAGTTTTCAGATAAACATGTTATTAGAGAATGTTAGGAGAAGGTGTGAGGAATGTAGCTCAAGTGGCAGCATCACCCTTTACTTTTGGGTTACAGTAAAAGACTCCTTTTGTTTTTTTTTTTTTATTGGGCTGCTATGATTTGCAAGAAAAGAGGAAAGAGAGAGGACACACTTGATTCACAGAAAAGGAGGTGTTGACACAAACGAATATTCATTAAGGACCACATAATGAAAATGCCTTAATTTTCTTTCGTACCTTAGTTCTTCTAACTACTGCAGGTGTGCTCTGGGGTTTCCCCCTCCCACGCTCTCTTTTGTAGATTATTTTCAGCACTTGCTCCAGGTAACCTCTGCGACAGGTGCTGTACCTGTAGGATTTCTGGGTGTTTGTGTGTCAGGTGTGCTGGAGCCCAACGTTTGCTTCCCTCTGGAGGACCCAATACTGGTGTAGAGCTGATGTCTGGGTTTCCTTTGGCTCCTGTTTTGGCCATTCAAAGTATTACAGGTGTCCTTTGGAACTTGAAGACAGTAAATATCTGCACTGAGCAGGCTTACATTAGATGTTTTAGGAAAAAAATTACGACCGTGAGGGTGGTGAGGCCCTGGCACAGGTTGCCCAGAGAAGCTGTGGCTGCCCCATCCCTGGAAGTGTTCAAGGCCAGGCTGGAGGGGGCTTGGAGCAACCTGGAATAGTGGAAGGTGTCCCTGCCCATGGCAGGGGGGTTGGAACCAGATCATTTTTAAGGTCTCTTCCAGGCTAAACCATTCTATGATTCTCTATATATGCAGCATCTAATTTGAAGACAAATTTTCCAAAAACATGAAAGGCTGAGTCCTTTAAGAATTTTCACCACCTCATAATAGCACTGGTAAAATAGCAGTGAAAAAGCTGTGAGAGGTGTTATATGGCTAGTGTTATGGCTAATTTCTCTGGTATTTTTGGCACGTGTGTTCATTAGCATTTGAATGGTTAGAAGATTGTGAAACATTATCAAATAAATAAGGCTAGACAAGCTGGATTGCTGCAGCTGCTGTGGGAGCCCGCTGAGCTTGGACTGAATTTGTGATGTCCCTGTACTCAAGTGGCACAGTCAGGCTCTGGCCGACGTCCTGCAGGAAACCTCGGTGGCTCAGGGCCCCGCTGATGGCAGAGCAGGTGGAAAGGCTGCTGCAGGTCAGTCGGGCCTGAGAGCTAAAATACATTTCACCTCTGGCTTCAGGCCCTGGGGTATGCCTCGAGTGTGGTGCCTCACTCCTCTAGGCAGTGCCCTGTTAACCTCCAATGGAGCAGACATCCATGGAGAGTTAGGTCTGACACATCCATGGTGTGTTTGACTGGAGAACATCTGGCAGAGCCCTTGCCTGCCTCTTCAGCATATGCTGCCTCTTTATCTTCACTTCCTCTCTATTGTGTTTACCTCTCCCATTCTGAAGGCATTCAACACTTGCTTTGCGATGCCGGGAGTGACCAGAAGCGAGGCCGGATGGCGGAGGAGCAGCATTCCCTGAAGTCTTTGGTCAGATGGCACAGGAACCTGCAGGAGGGAGAAGCAGATGTTTGCATCTGTGTGGAGCTGGAGAGGGAGGCTGTCCTGCTGCAGAGTTGTTTGTAGGTTTGCTTCAGAGGATATTCAGTTTCCAAGCTTGGGAGCAAGTGGTTTGTCTGTTGTTATTGAAGTTAGAAAGGGCAGTAGGACAATCCACAGGCTGCCCTGTTTTCTTTTGCTGGGAAACAAAAAGTACTGCATAGAAAGGTGTAAAATTACAGGCTGTAGAAAATAAGTAGAAATGGCTGTTGAAGTGAAGAGATAAAGCTAAGGCTGAATCCTTTATTTCTCCAGCCTGCAGGTCACGCCACTGCCCTTCGTGTTATCTGTGCGGGCAAGTGATAACGTGGTAGCTAATGATGAAGTAACACATTTCTGTCCAGATTTTTAAATACTGTCCTGCAGTATTAGTGTGAGCTGCCCTGTGAAATGCAATCTGTGTCAGTAATCCTGCTGACAGCTGTTTGCCTCAGCCCTCGATTCACTGCTCATCTGGTGACTGCCGATTGCCCTTCCTGCCGCACTGGCATTTCTGTTTCCATGGCACTGCTTTGCATGTGGAAGCAGTGCTGGAGTGTGTGCCTGGTGCATTTTACTGTCTTAATTGTTCTCATCTGGGAAAGAAGTATCAGCTCAACTGGCTCAATGAAGTTTGTCAGAAATGAGGTATGAATCAGTGACTGCAGCTACCCAGAAGCCTGATGCCGGGGGCTGAAGACTTTGCTGCAGCATCTCTAAAAAAAGTGAAAAGTAGTTTTGTCTTAGTGTGAGCATTGTTTTGCTCTTTCCTACAGTTTGGAGATTAAGCTGTAAGTTCAGGGTAATATCTTCAAGAATCTTGATGACTTAGAAGAGTAAATTCCAGTTTTAAAAGCGAATTTTTTCCTGCCAGTGATTCAGAGTGTTGTCTCTGGTGCTTTGATGAGAACAGCTGCTGTGCTGGTGGGCACATGCAGCAGATAGAAGGGGATTAAAACTTCCTAGAGAAGTATTTGCCAAGGATACTTTGTGGCTTTTAAGTGGACCCCAGGTCTTTCATGTGAAGAGGGACAACTGCCTGACTATTTATGAGTCATGTTGATTGTCTTGTGACAATTTTACCTGGCAAACCTTACTGTGGTGTCAAAGAGAACCAGCACAAAGACTTGATCTCTGCTTACCGCACCACTGTCATGCAGGAGATGTTTCCACCTCAACTGCATTTTAAGAAAGTAAGGCACAGAGTAAGGAGGCAGAATGTGTCCCTTGACTTTGACACCTGTAGGTAGGACTATTTTACAGGNCGGTGTGGCGCGGGCTCACCCGCCTCTCCCTCACGAGGCAATGGCGGGCAGGCTGGATGGTGAAATGGGCCGCAGCAGGAACCTCGGAGGGGCAGCCACAGTAAGGAAGAAGCCAGAACAGGGCTTGGGTGGTGGCGGTGAATTCTCCCCGCAAAAAGCAACACCTTGACTGTTCTCTGATGCTGACAGCAAGAGGAGCTGTGCTCAGCCCCTCACCCCCCAGCCAAAATCTCGTGGTATCTCTTCCCTTCCAAAGAGAAAACCCCCAGGTTAGAGAGTAGGCAGCTGCACCCTTCCCTCACCTCGGCCATTTCTTTTGTCTCTCTTAGGTACTGGTTGTTATTGTCTCTTAGCAGCAGATGGGACAAAATTCCATGAGAGAAAGAAACAAAAGGAAAAATCCTACTCCCCCCGACAACAGGCTTCTTGAAATTAGGCAGCATTTTATGTCCTTCAAGCACAGCTACCACTGATTCTAAAGATACTGACCCTGCAGCAAATCAGTCTTAGGTGTTCCTGCCATGCATTCTCTCCCTTTCCCCTGAAATGGGGAATGCATTGGCAGTGTTCAGTGCAAGGATCAAAATTCTCCTCACTGCAAAGGTTCTGGGGCGTTTGGCGCCCAGACTGCAGGACTCAGATGTGCTGAAACCCCCATGTCTAAATCCCTGTGCCCCGAGGGTCTCCATGCCATGGTAGGCTGAGCCCGTGAATGATGGGATAAATGCTCACCTTTCCTAAACACCAGGGAGACTGGGATATGATGGGAGGACTAATGTATGTCTCTGCTGCTCGGGGGACTGGGTACAAGCCAGAATAGAAATGGATTTTGGGCATGTGCCCATCATGCTTCCCAGCCAGCTCGCCAAGGTCACACAAGGGCTGTGGGAGTTGATGGGCTTGGGACCAGCCTCTGTATACTGGACTGGAATAGCTTGGTTACCCAGGCACACCCAGAGACGCTGCCTGGCTGCTCCAAGAAACTCTGGAGAAAAAGAGGACTGCTGAAGGCAAAACTGGGATCTTGACCATAGGACCCTTGCTTCTTACTGCATTACCCAGCCTCATTTCCCTGTTGCCTTTGAATTCCCCGAATAAATGAAGTGGAGATCAGCAGCCTCTGTCACTGCATATCCCCTGGGTCAAGGGGGCCTTTCTTGGGATAGTCTGATTGGCAAAGCCTCCAGTGCAACCTGTGCCTCTTGGGTGACACAGACACACGGAGCCGTGCTTCCACAGGATTGCTTCCACAGGATTTACAGAAATTGGTCAGGAAGTCTTCAGCATCGACAGACAGAAGAGTTTGTAGTTACCCCCCCAAAAAAGGAATTTTTAGAGAAACCTGTAAGTAGTATTCTCTTTTCAAATCAAAAGTACTAATTTTGCATTAAAAATGTATTAACAGAAGAAATAAAAGGCATTTGAAATGCCTTGCTCTCCTTGTGAGATCACCCTATAGATATGGTCCACTTAATTGCTCTGCTTAATTGAGACAGCCACTTTTACTGGGACATCTCCCAGGGAGCCAATGTAGCCTAATGATTATCAATGCCAATGGTTGTTGCCTAATCAGGTCAGTGCCATAAATCCTTCTTAACAAGAATACATTCAGTGAGTATCAGGTGATTAAACAGTGTTTAAACAGGTGTTAAGTAAGTGTGGGAGGCCATGTTTAAACACAGGGAAAACCAAAATAAAGTGGAAAGCAATAGGTGCGAATCTCAAAAATAATAAATGCTATTTTTGTCCTTTCATTTAGTGCAGGGCTTTCTCTGATAAGTCTCAAATCTCACTTGGAATTTTTCATCTTTTGTAATGGGATGAAGAGTCCTGTGGATGAAAGCTGGCCAGAGGCTTAGGGAATCAGCACTAACTCTGGTTAGGTTTGCCACTCATGTAGGGCTTCCCAGAGATCCTTAACTACTCTAGGAATTTCTATACATATTCTGGGATTGATTTCTGTTTTGGGGGGAGTCGTGGGGAGGGGATGTGTTTTTTAGTGATAGTTGATATAGCATCGCTGTAAAATAGAGTGATAGAGATGCTGCTGGGACAGCTGAATCCCTCTGTTGCTATTGATTTAACAGTCTTAGGATAATGTGGAAAGCCAGTAGTGTGTGTGAGCTGCCAGAATGCTCGTGGTCCCTGTGTTCTGCTGCTGTCCTGAATACAAGTGGCAATTGTCCACCTTTGTCCCCCTCCCTGGCCAGAAAAGCACCTCCTTTTCCTATGGCACAACTTACCCTGTAATGGGAAGGTTTGCTGTGTCAGGATTCTGCTGTGCAAGCCATGCTGTTCTTCAGTTTTGATCTGATTATGTGCCCTGCACTCCCTATTGATTTATAACAAAATCCAGTTGTGACATTTGATGAGCATGCAGTGCTGAATTAAATTTGGGAGAGAAGCTTAATCAGCTCTCTCTGTAAAGGTCCAGAGGTGTGGGCATCTTCTAGCAGAAAACTGCTATTCAGTACCTGATAGAAATTTTATGGCATCAAAGTGAAGCCTTTGGAGTGTGGGGAGCTTGCTGGGAGCCTGGAGGCTGAGTCCATCCCGCTGCCGCCGTGTGAAATCTGTACAAGTGCCCTGTGCATCCAAAACAGCTGCTCACAGCTGCCTTTTCCTCATCTTGGTTTTCTAAGAAGCACGTCTCTTTTCTGAGCATTTTCATGGCCCCGATTGCTCTAACATTTTGTTTGCAGACTTCTAGGTTTTCACAGCTGTTTTCCTAGCAACCGTGTGCTTGTGAGAGGAGTCATTTCGTGTTCGTTCACTTGCAGTGCAGGGAGAATCTCTCGAACCATTGCTGCAGGTTGAAAGGCAACTATTTTGTTATTATGTGTATTTTGACATGAGGTTAGATCCCAGTGCAGAAGAGCTGTAGTGCAAGGAAGTACCGACGCTTTTCTCTTGATGCACTTCCTATTTATTAATCAGCAACTGGAGCTCTGCTCCTTTTGTGGAAGTTTATTTTACCTTTGAGTCTGGTTTTGTTTTCTGCTTGGCCTTCAATAATGTAGAAAATCAGAAAACGTTCATCTTTTACCCCAGAACAAGTTTTATGCATTGAATCGCTCCATTGTACTAGAATAACCTTTTTTAAATTCACAAAAATGTCATTTGAAATTTGATGTAACATTTGGCAAACTTCTTAAAATTATACTCTAGCTCCTACTGATGTTTATAAAAATAAACAGCAGGAACAACACCCTTCCCTCCTCATGCCATACACTCACTTAATGGATCATTAGGAGTTTGAAATACAAATAGCCCTGTATTTTGTTACACAGCAAGCTTGATGTCTAAAGATATTTTGGAACTCGCAGGAAGCACGGCTGGCATTACAGCAGCTGCTTGATTTTTGCAGTGCTTCTCCAGCTTTGCAGTGCATAGCCACCAGATGCAAAGGGACAGGTTGTGATAAATCTTTAATTAGAGCCATATTTAATATTGCAGAACTAAAAACTTCCATAGAAATAGTGGAGTTGTTACTGGCATGTATTGACAGCATCAGGGTATGTTCCCGAACTGGGTGAATTTCCATTCTGGCACAAAATTGAAATCTCTGTTGTTTAAAGTGTTCTAGTAAAGTACTGAGATAGGCAGCTTCTTTTGAATTATTTTTTTTTTCAAATTTTGCATTATTTTTTTTTCATTTGTTGATAAAGTTCCAAACAAGCATAGAATTTAGCCCTTATTCTGGAAAAAGAAACAGGCAAACTCATAAATGATAAAGTAAAGTCTGGAATGGAAGAAAATACTATTATTATCATTTTCATCGTGTTAAAGTGAGTCTGAAACATAGTGAAAGTTAGTGGTCTGGTGATGGTCCTACGAGGGGTTTAGCAAAGACAGAAAATTAATGTCAATCTGAGTCTTAATCTAGTGCTGGAAGTATAAACCCATCCCTCCCTTCTGACTGGAGGTCAGTGGGAGTTAAGGTGTGAGTGCTCCAGAGAGCTTGTCTGGCACCGCATCCAGCCCAGCTGCAGAAGTACAGAAGGGAAGACCATCAAAATTCACCTTTGGGGTCTCAGCCTCCTTGCCAGGTTTTCCAGAAGCGCTCTTTCACCTCCACAGCAGACCCCACTAAGGTGGCCATCCTTTGCTTTCCTCTTGCCTTGTGCCATCCTGTGCTTTCCTCTGTTTGTGCCAGAGCCCACCTTGTCTCAGGCCCCCCAGGAGCACAGGAAGGAAACTGGCAGAACTCGGCACTAAGTACAGGCAGTTCTGTGTTTTTCTGTTCTCACCTCATTCCCAGTGCAGTGGTTCCTCCTCTCTTTTTGCTGTGCCCCAGGTCTTGACCAGCAGAAAGTCATTCCCAGTCTGCTCCAGTGCAATGCAATCATTCTTTATGCTCAAAATCCTCCTTTCCCTGTTCCCTCCCGCAGTGCTGGTGTACATCAGGGCTAGGCTGGGTTAGACCTGTCACATCCATTCATTATGAGGTGACCACTGAGGGACCGTGAGGTGAGGATGTGGGAAAGATAACAGAAACCTCCCTGAACTCTGCTGTTACTCGCACAAGCCACGAAATAACCTCTTGAAATATGCAAAAAGGTCAGTGAGATAATGGAAAGATTCTGCTACCTGAGCACCAGAGGCTGTGCTCTATTAAAAAGGAAATAGGGAGGGATGGGTGTGCAGCTCGCCTTGGCTCCCTTCCAGAGCTGGAGCACACGTGAAGAGGAGAGAGCAACTGGGAGAAGAGTGACTGAGGATGTGAGACTGGGAGCAGAACAACTGTGAAGGAGCTTACAGGGAGTGTTAACAGAATGGATGTTGGGCATAGCTGGAAGATGAGGTTGAGTCAGCAAACCCAGGAGAGGGGCAGAGTAATGGCAGAAATATAAATTAACACCAGATTCTTCTTCATAGATGTTAGAGTAGCTCACTGCTGCATGTCCAATTCTTTGTAAAATTTGGCTACTTCCTTTCTTGCCAAAATGGGAACTAACTGAGCCCTTTTTGAAATTTTGGTCCCAATGATGAGTTGAATACTTTTGAAGTAGTGGATGGGATCAAAATGCTGTAATTTATTCCGAGTCTGAATTCCTTCCTTGGCAGAAGCCATCCTTTGGGGCATGGCTGACTTGCTTTATTCCCCCCTATCCTGCTGGTCCCCTGCCTTTCTGTATTAAGGCTGTTTTGGTTTGTAGCTTATTTTAAGGGCTGCTTTGGGCTGTTATTTGGTTCCCATCTTAGAGGATCGATGCTGTTCAGTTAATCCAAATATCAAAAACTATTTTTTTTTTCTTGGCATTTCCTCTTTGTTTTGTTCTGTTTTTTTTCCTGCATGCAGAATCCGAGAGATCTGATCACACTGGTCCCCCACAGCAACATTCTGTTTCTAGAGCAGGAGAGAGATGACTGAAGACAAAACCCAAATAAACCAGACAAAGCAAGAGCAAATCATCTGCCCCCAAACCTTGCAGATTTTCAGAGCTGTGTGCCTTGGGACTGTGTAGATAAGAGAGGAAGGGCACTTTTTATTAAAGGAAGGAAATCAGCTCTTTGGATGACTAAAATAATGCCAAAGAAAGCAGATGAAAGGGTAAACAGAAGAAAGAAAGAATAGGTGCCATTGATGTGGAGGAGTAACAAATCCTGGGAATAGGAGGCTGTGGAGGTGCTTGGTGGAAACAAACACAGAATGAGAGGAAAATGGAGAAAAGATGATTCTCTCCCTTCCCTGGAGCTTGATGAACCTTCAGATCTGTCAGCTGCCTTTCAGAAAATCCAGAAGGATTTTGGCACCCAAATTTAAGGCTGGATTTTCAGCATTGCTTCCCTGGCATCCATCCCAGGTTTGCCCCCATGGCAGCTTCCTTGAGTGGCTCAGCAGCAGTGGCTGGACATGAAACAACTTCAGACTGAGTTATGTCCTCATCTGGACCTACATCTCCCCCCAGCCCCAGGCTCCTGTCCATGTCAGATGAGGCAAGAGAAGGTAGGATTTACAAGCTGTAGCTGTTACTGGGTCACATCAGCACCAAAATCAACATTTTCAGAAGACCTCAGTCTGCTAATGGGGGACGCACCTTATGAAAATAATCTTAAAATTAGACCTGACCTGTTTTGAAAGTAGCTGGTCAGGATCTTGTTGCATTTGTGTATTTGAAGACTGGTCTGAGCAGGTTACAGGTTCATGGGCATCGTCTCACAGTGCAGATACTCAGTAATGTTTATTGAAACTAGCGTTCTTTATGGACTCAGTGTTCTGAGCCATGTGTATTTATGTACCAGCCTTTTGTCTGTAGCTCCTTGGACATATTTTGACAGTGTTCTGTGCCACTGATAATGTGGAGACCTGTGTTTGTTTTGTTCTCAGTTGGTGCTTCCTGGCCAACAGAAATAAAAAGCTGGTTGTGTTAACAGCTGACAAGGTAAACTGTGGTACAGGGCCAGCAAGCTGGGTATTCTTCTCTCCTGAAAGGTCTGCTCCATCAAATGCTGGCTTCCGTTTGCTCAGTTCAGTCCCTTCCTTTTTTCAGGGAGAAGAAGTTGTTGACTTGCACTTACGAGTTTAATTGCCTTTGACAGAGCAGTTGTAGCTCTCTTTTCTTGCCAAGATGGTTTTTTGCATGTGCTTTATAAACCAAAAGCTGAGCAACCCAGCTGGAGATGTAGTGAATTCCTCAGGAGTGTCTGTGTCACAGGAGGGGAGGCTCAAGGCAGAACACAGCCAAAGCCTGCTCTTACTGCTGGCAATGCCATGTTTGGAGGGAGTGTGGAAAGGCATGGGAGAAAAGGATTGGGGGGAAAAAAAAGAGAAAACAGGTCTCTGGGTTAGAGGTAAGAACTGAAAGGAGCAGGAAGACTCACTGCTGGAGCTGGTGGCCAGAATCCGCTTCCATAAGGTGCAGATTCATCTCCCCTGTGTTTCAATCTGGAGTAGAGAAGATCTGACCAGAGTGTTCAATATAACCCTGTTCTTCCTGCACTTGAAACAATTTCCTTTAATGGAGTAAACAGCAAATACAAATTAGTAGTCTCTTTGGTACATGCTTAATGCTCTGCCTTCCAGAGAGCCTCTCCATACTTCTGGTAGCAGGTATAACTTATTCTTAGCCATGGAAACCCAGAATTGGGAGGCTGATGTCACCATCTCTGCAGTTCTTTCTGTATTCAGTTTCCTGCTTTTTCAGATCTGTTTCCAACCTGTCTGTTTCCAGATATGTCTTCCTAAAATAATTCTTTGTGAAGTGACAGGCACACAGGGACCTGAAAAAGAAAGTAAGCTGAGGATGACTGAAGGTGCTGATGAAAGGCAATCAGCTGGAGGGAGCAAAGCATCAGATGTGATCTGTCTGGCATGTGCCTAATTATCCTGTGCCTTCAGGCATGCAGCCGGGCAAGAGCCGGGAAGTTCACTGAGCAAGTTCACTTCATTTCCCTGCGCTGCTTTTCACACATAGGAAAAAAAAAAGTAAAAAAAAATGTTCCTTAGGATAAGCAACAGGACCATAAGAGGCAATGTAGAAAGGAAAAAGGCTTGACTGGTGTAGTGAAGCATATAATGAGGTAATTAGAACTGTGAAAAGTTGACAAAGCACTAGACCAAGATGAATTGCATCCCCCAAGTGCTCAGGAGATGGGCCAGGAACTAGAGCAGCCTCCTCGAATGAACTTCCACAAGTAACCCTCATTACTGTTTTTGTCCTCTTGAAGCGTAGAGCTTCCATAGAGCTGGAGGGGGTTGGCATTATGCACACAGTTTACAAGGAAAACAAGGAGTAAAAATAATATAGATGGCTTTGCTAACAATGAAGAAAACTAGGGAGGGAGGACGTTGCTTCAAGTTGGTGGCAAGATTTATTTGCTGGGAGTGGTGGGGCTGCTGCTGAAGTAGCTATAAGGTCAACATTTAAGTAAAAAATATTTTCATTCCCATTCTGTACCCAATTGGCAGTGATTAAATGAGCATCCCTGTAATTTGTGTCCTTGTGAGGAGGGTCCGTCCTGCAGCGTGTTTGTGTTGGACCCAGCCAAAGACAGTGCTGATCCAAATAATAACCACCCTATCCATCCTTGCAGCTTTTCCTGACGTGCTTTTGGTCTGATGCAGCCGTCCCTCCCTCCCATCACCTTGCCACTATTTAGTGTAAAAACAAGAAAAGCTGTAAAACAAACTGGTTAAGATTTATCTGTGGGGATGCTGCCACTTGCTGCCCTTAAGTGAGGGTAACAAGAACACAGCAGTCCTTTGTTGTAGCCAGAATCCCGGTTTGTGTACCTGTTAAACTACATCATTTACAGAACTTGTGGGGAGGAAAGCATTGTTTCCTTTGTTTTTCCTTCCTGTAAACGAGTGCCTGACACTAATCAGGTGTTTCTGCTTGGAAAAAGAGGCAGTTTCTTTAGCTTTTCTTTTTAAGGACTGTATTTTAGTTTCCTTACATTGATAAAATGAATAGGGCTTTCTGTGACACTGGGAGGCTGCACTGCCCTGGAGTTCTCTGCACCTATCCCATGTGTGTACATGAGTTCTGTCAGTACCTGCTGAGGTTTTCTGGATTTTATATGACTAATTTAGCTTGAAGATAACCCTGGAAAAAGTAGAGTAAGGGAAATATGTAGCTATTTCCCACTGACATAAGGCATTTCCATATGAAAATGTCCTCACTGGTTGAGTATTCTTTTCTTCTGACCTGATTGGATTAATTTTTGGTGTGCTGAAATTGTCCTAGGACTCCTCTGAACACAGCAGCTACTTCTGTGAGGCAGAACTAGCAGAGAGGTTTGCATTCTGGCGTTACAAAAGTTGATTCAGGTTCATTAAGATGAATGGAAAGCCTGCCATTGATTTCAGTGGAGTTGAATCAGGCTCATATCCTCAATCTAATGAAAAACATTACCCACATGACTCTCATTAACTCTGTTTGCAAAACAGACAGCGAGATATGACTCCAGATTTCTTCTGAGACATACGACAATGATGATGATGGTGATTATCCTGTAGAACAGACAGAACCTTGTGTTGAGAAGAGAATCACTGCCTGAATTTTGTCCCTATTGCACCTGCTTTGTGCTCAGGCTTTTTTCATGGGGTGAAGATGATCTTTGGGGTGGCTGCTGTGGAGCACCCTGTGAAAATACACAGCTGCTGCTGGAGCCGTGGCTTTGGGGGCCAGCACATCTCCCTGGCTGTGCCGGGGTTGTGGTAAAAGGCAAATGAATCACCTGTCAGAATTTATTTTTAAGGTTTTCTTATCACAAGAGTGACCAATGTGTGCACTTTTGGGAAAGCTACTGCAATACTTCATTGTGATGTTTGGTTGGCAGTAGGAAATCTCATTTCCTTGCACTTTTTTTTAACCTTGAAAACTAATTTACAAATTGTGGCTCGCAACAGGAGGGCAAAATGCCAAGGCATAATCGACTGACACAGAAGAAATTAAGTTTGGGCAGGCAGTATAAGAACCTGGTCCTGTTGAAATCAGTGGTGCAATTCTTGTTGTTGTTATTTTTACCTTTGCTTTCACTGATTCCTTTAGATTTTCATAGATCCTCTGAAGCCTAAACCTCATCATATTTGGTGTTTTGTTAGAAGTCCCAATTTCTACAGTCCCATCATGACATGACAGATTTTTTAGCTTGTTTTGAGAAAAGAATTTTCTTGCTCTTGTAGGTGAAAAGAAAATTTTTAAGTAGTGTAAAAAATGGATCAAGAGCATGTGGCAAAGAAGTTTAATGCATGATTTAAAGAATCTTATAACACGTAAGCTTGTTTAAATTTTTTTGTTGTCGTTTTGGATCACTGGACACAGCCATAAAATACAAGGTGTTATGTACATGATGTGTCTGTCATATGTATGCACCTGCCCTGAATGTGTATTTTTTGGTGATACGGAGAATACCCAAGACAGCATTATTTTTTCCAGGTAATCTAAATGATATTCTGGAAAATTTAGGTGTGAGTTGCCAACTTTAAATACCGAGCTACAATTCAAACAATATTTAATATCTTTTGAAGATGGCAGGATCTGTCAACACTGTAGGTCTGTAGACACACACACATGCAAAAGCTTCACTGGTTGTTTTTTTGTTGTTGATGGATCTCTTCAATGTCACAGCAACTCTCAGTTTATTTCTGCAAAGGGAGGAGATGTATGGGCTGCATGTCCCCATTTGTTATTTTGAAGTGGTTGCCAAATGTTCTCTTTAAAGGTGGTACATTTTAAGGAATTTTATGCTTGTTTGGTTTTTTAATGTCTATTTCCTCTGGGGCTCTTGTTTGTTTGGCTTTGGGTCTTCTGGTGTGTGTGAGAGGAGGAGTGGGTCTGGATGAGTGGAGGGGGTTGTTTATTTTTCATTTTTACCGCAAAAAGAAATAACTTCCTTTTTTCCCTTGTGGCTAAACAAGCCATCAAAGTCTAGGAGGAGTTGAAGCTGATGGTCCTTGACATGCACCATTGGTTTAAACAAACCAAAAGTATGTTTCCATATATATTTTTAAACACATGTGTGATTTAAAATTATCCCCCAAATAATTTTGGCTTGCCTGGTCGTGGGAGGACAAACATGGTTTCCTTTTTTCTTAGATTCCAAGTACAGGAATGTGCTGTTGCTTGCCATAGGTTACTAAAGACAAATTTTGTGAGTCAATACATATTATTTCTGCAAGATAGCAACTGGAAGGAAATGAGCTTCTTTAGAGGGGCAGAAAGGAGAAAACAGGGTTAATTTTCTTCTTGTAGAAAGTGTTCAGTCAGCATTAAAAGCAAAGGTCTCAGTGTCTTTATTTTTAAATAAAGTTTGCTTTTGCCTTTCCCTACCTGTTTTCCAAGTGAATGTTCTGAAATCAGCTTCATTTTCTTCTTGCTCCAAACTCCCCCCGAAGTAGGAACTATGGGAGAGGGCAGGTTTGAGAGACAGTCTTCCAACAGCCTCTTCTTCCATGTGCTGGTCGGTCAAAAGCTGTGCTTCCTACCCCTTATTGTGTAATCATGACATTTGAATAAACCCCAGGCACTTCATTATGGCCAGAGCAACCATCCTGAGCCTGAAATCCCAGCATGTTTGGGATCGCGCGAGGAAGGAGATGTGATTTGCAGGAAGGGTCGTTTGTGAAATCCTGCCTTGCACAGATGACTCCAGCCTGGGCTCTGCGCAGCCGAACTTGCTGGCAGGGAACTTTACTGTGATGTATGGAGTGATGATGTGAGGGCTGCCAGCAAATTTGTTTGGCTGCTGCAGCAATGTCTCCACCTGCACTTGGATGGCCAGGCTTAATCCAGTCCTGTGAAATGTGTGAATTATGCACAACCTTCCCTTAAACCCTGCAGGCAGCAGCTGGGTCCACCAGCAAGTGCCGTGTGGGGACAGAGGACGTGAGTGAGCAGGAACAGCTCAGGGAAGAAGAGTTCCCATGCTAGCAAGTCAAGCTGATGCTACAGGCAGCACTGAGAAGTGTGTGTTTGTCTTCTTGCTGTCCCTTTGTGTTGTCAAGGTGACTTCTACAAGAGGTCACGAGGTCACTTTTGTAAACGCACAAAAAGCTTGGAATAGACAAGCGGTGGCTTGGCAGGGTTAGGAGATGGTGAGCCTGAGGAGGGGATGCCAAGACAGAAGTCTTCTGGAGGGATGAGAGGAAAGGATGGAGGAGACTAAATCAAATATTAGCAGTTCTGCCAGTGGCAGTACAGGCAGCATCTCAGGGATGCTGTTAGTCAGGAGGCAGAGCTGGCCAGGACTACTGGAGCCTGGACAGGCAATTTAGTCTTTTTGACCCTTAGCATTTTCTCGCTATTCAGCCTTTCTGCAACAAGCCCAGAAGTATTTTACCTTTTCTTAGTGGCTTTTTTTTGTTAAATACTTCTTATCTGCAGACAGCAAAAATTAAATGAAAGAAAATGGTGGGATCTGTCAGCTCAGCATGCCAACAAGAGCCTGCTCAAATGCTTGTCTCCCTAGAACTTTTAATTTCTCCCATTGGAGTGGGACTGAGCTCATCAGGTTATGTCGCCTGTGGAGGCAGGGACAGGGGCTGGTAGGTACTCTCAGCTGAGCTCAGAGCAGAACTGGCAGCCTGTGGGTGTGCAGCCACTTCTTTCCCAGCCTGGAGTAGGTGTCTTGCAGCCTTATTTAGTGGGAACATCAGCCTGGTTCTGCTATGGCACTGGGGAGACACATGTGAACAGAGCAGGAGTACAATTCTCCCATCACTTGTTCAGCTTAGGAGAAGCAGAACTGGCACAGGGCTTGTTGAGAGATCACTGCACTAGGCCATTCCTGTGCGTGCTGAGGAATGTTCTTTTTTCCAGTTTTCCTTCCTATAATCCCTTCACGAACAGTGCACGAGGCACTGAACTCTGCTGCCTCTTGATTATGTAGCAATGGTCAAGTTATTTGTGTTGGTGTGTTAGTCTGCAGTGTTTTTGCTCAAGGATTGCAAAAACTGGGCAATACCTGATCCTTCACCTTTTGTAGGGATGTGCAAAGAAAAGCATTGAGAGGGTTTAGAAGTTATCTTTTGCTTTTTGTTGGAGTTGAATTTCACAACAGAATGCACACTGTTATGTACTATATTTAGTACACAGCCAAATTATATTGCTAAAGCTTTTTTTGGCCTGCCATTGTTCATTTACACTAATTTGGCTGGCTTAGGAAGAGATGCTGGAAACGCAGCTTTGCCAGAGCTCCTCTGTCCTCCAGGACTCCTAACAGGATAGGTAATTCAGACAAGCTCATGTCTCAGAGGAATCATTCTTGGCTGCCTTCCTCCATTAGCACTGCTAGTGCTTATACCATTTATTCCAGGGGGAATTGAGCCACTCCCACACTCGGTGCATTTGCAAATTCCAGCCCGCAGCTTCCTCTTATCGCTTGCTAGAAGATGCTCACAAAAAGGAGTGTGAAAGCAAGGGAGGGGCATCAAGATGTGGTTACTTGCAAAGAGCCCTCAAAGCAAGTACAGAGTGTATTTTATGTCATGTATTTGATACTGAAACTCCTGTGGCTCCCCCCTGCCTCTCCTTTCCACTTTTCCGTAGAAAATATCTTTGCTGTCCCAGGAGCGGAAGAGAGATACTTGGATGTAGCTGGATACTAAACTGGTACCTGCCTGATCTGCCCTCAGCTATTCAGAGGGAAAGTTCAGGACCTCTGGCCATTAGATGATTTTGTCACATGACAAATTTAATCAGCTTACAGTAAGTTTATCACCCTTTTGAAATACCACGTCAAAAATTTGTCAGCTGAAAGAAACTCCGTAATCTACTCAGCTGAACTGAATCAAGCTGAGTTTAACTTTTGAACTGTAACTTTTGGAGGCAGCAGGTCCATGCTTGCACCAGGTCCTGTCCCCCAGCCCCGTCACCCTGGTGTGGAGCATGGGATTTTTGTTTAAAGTATGGGTGTAGGGGACTCCAGTTATGTTGTGGGTTTTGTCCTAAGCAGGATCTGTGTTGTGGGGTGGTAGAAGTGGGGTTTTGCAGTGAAGGTCCAGGCAGCTGCTGGTCACTACAGATCAGGAAAACAAAGGGCGTAGAATTACTGAAGGAAACATGAACAAAGAAGGGGTTTAGTAGAGGTTTTTTAGTGCTAGCTTACT
This sequence comes from Edolisoma coerulescens, assembly GCA_013397115.1. Lineage (NCBI taxonomy): Eukaryota > Metazoa > Chordata > Aves > Passeriformes > Campephagidae > Edolisoma > Edolisoma coerulescens. Next base: position 952,408 of record VWZW01005507.1, on the reverse strand, counting down.
GTATACGTTCTGCTCAGAGAGATGCATTGCAGAGTGCTGTTAGGAATGTAATTTCATACTGGTATTATTTTCCTCCTGTATCTTCCATCTGCATCACTTACTAAATGCATTTTGAATAATTATATGGCAAAGTCTTATCTGGACTCGACAATTAGACAGAGATACTGCAGCGGAAACACACACACACAAAAGCATAATTGTAAATAATGGATATTGACTGGATCTGCCAAAAGTTGCAATAAAAAAGCCTTGCCTTAGGTCAATTGTTCCTGGCATATGGATGAAAAAAGGAATCCAGCAGTGTGTGTTATAACATGAGTGGCTGTACATCATTTGCCAGCCAGGCTTTTTTTCCTCCTTGTTTTTTGAGTTCTCATGGAGCTCATATCTATCACAAACGTAGATCTAAGCTTTTGAAAACATTCTGCACTTCTGCATTGCTTGCTTGTATTGGAGTTTTTTTGGAGTTTTTTAATAATGAAGAGTGAGGTAATAGAGATAACCAAGCTGACACTTGCTGTTCATCCTTCTCCTGAAAATCAGAGCTTTGTTGTGACTGTGTTGATCAGGACTTGTGTGTCACCCAGAAGGTTTACACCTGAATAGGAAGGAGCCCTCCACGATGGGTCTGTGGAGTTCTGCAAGGCAGGGACACTTTCCCCTTCGCATCCGTAACTCCGTGCGGTCCCACAGCCAATCCTTTGCCACGACAGCTGCATCCCAAAGATCTGACTCCTGCTTGCTGGGGCTGAATTACCCTGTGGAATCAGAAGTTTTCTAATGAGGAGCTATCCTGTCATTTCATCTGGGAATTGGCCTTTGGCTTCTGCTCAGACTCTTGCCGTAGTCAAAGGAGAACAAAACTTGGAGGAGTCTCGTTGCCCGTCCAGCCTGGGCTGTGGATTAAGGCTATCATGAGCTACAGGAGGTTTTGCAATTGTTTATGCCAGTCCTTGGAGAATAAGTGTGAAATTAAGATCGTGGTCTGATTTATATATATAATTTCCGTGGTGTGCTCCTGTGATGCTGCAGAGCCAATTATAGATAACTATAAATATGCCATTGGGAATCTTTTAAACATTTATTTTAGCGCTTTTGAGGACGCCAGTACTAAGTTTAATAGACTGTGGTGAATTATTGACCGAACAAATTATAACCCATGGACGAGAGTATGCTATTGACATTAGAGATTGTACTGTCATCTTTAGGAGTCATTACAGGATTTAATTCAGGGCATGCTGAACTTTGAGATTTACACTGGGCAGGATATTGACTCCATAATGTGAGAGACATATGTTAACCTGCATGCATAGCAGACCATTGTTAACATGACTACCATAAAAGCCATAGAAATTACATAATAAATTCAAATCAGATTTTTTCCCCCCTCTTTATGCTCAGGGAGCTGTAAATGCAGATGTATGAAGGTCTGTGGTGAGTGGCAGTTACTGCCACAACTCTTAGAAATAAATCCATTTCCTATCAGGTATTGGAAGCAAGTTTTTGTGGTTTTTTTTCAAATTCTGGAAAAAATCTACTTTTGGAGTTGAAATAGAATAGAAACAGGGACTTGTTCCTTGCACGTCTAAAGGAAGAAGTGATGATTCTGCACAGGGAACATTTTATTACCCAGTGGGGGTTGGTTCCTGGACTTGTAAAGCAGCAGAAGGCATGGGATGTGTTTCTTTCCCTGTGCTCTGAAGCTTCCCAAAGGCTCGTGGCACTGCGGGGAGTCCCAGCAGGAATGAACCATGGAGCCAAGCGCAGGCGCTCGGCGCGTGCAGCCAACAGCATCCGCACTTCGCCTACCCACACGGCGGGGTTTTGTACGGGATGGCTCGGGAGGAGTCCCTGCGTCCGGTCCTGAAGGGAAACCCGCTCTGCCGCAGCTGCCAGAGGCACAAACACGCTAAGATGGTCCTGAGGAACATTTCTGTATTCCAGGGAAACACTAGGAGGGTTTATGTAGCCAAAGTCAATGTTGACTCTCTGGCTATTTCCGAAGTTTCCTTTATAAATCCATTTGGGAAACAACTTTTCCTGTTTCTTCATAGTGTCTGGTGTTTACTTTGCCTTGGATTCTGAAGGAGCAAAAACCCCCTTCAGAAACCAAATCAATCAGGCAGTAGCAGACGTTGAGATCTATTCCCTACATTGCTGATGTCTTTCCTTGGGATTTACTGCTGGGGGGAAAAGACAACGTGCAGGTTCCTGTCCCTATGTGGCAAATGCAGGAAAAACAAATGTCTCCAATATTTCTGAAGTGAACAGAGTCGATGTGCCCAGCCTGCTTCATTATTATGAATTCTGGAGGGGGGGAGACAATGTGCCATCAATGGAATAGTAATAGTACGTTATTTAGGCTTCTGCCCGATAATGGACCATTCAAACTCCTCTGAGAATCAGAGGTGAGCAATTATTTATGAGATGATCAAGTGTAGATTCTATATCCGGGGCAATAAAACTCGAGATCGGTTGATTTATTTAGTGAAGGTTGGATGTGCTGCTCAAATATTGATAGGATCTTCCTGAAGCACAAATGAGTCTGTTAAACTCATAACAAAAGTTATAAAAAATACTGGAAAAAGTATTAAAATACTATTCCTACTGGTGCTTTCCCAATGCCTGATGATCTGTATTGCTCCTTCAGGGCTGTGATGATAGGTACACGCAGGATTGTGGCTGCTGAGGAGTTCTCCCATCTTGGGCACATACTTGTTCAAGAAATTAATCTCCTGTTTAATCTGGTTTGAGACTGTATCTTAATTTGTTTTGCTGCTGCAATAATTGGCTAAGGTTTGTTTATCCATAAGGGTAATTTCAAGTTTAATATAAAACTCCAGTTCCTTCATCTTTTTAATTGGTCACGTCATTCTGTTCTCCTTTAATTGAAGTGGTAAACAATCCTTTTGAAAGGCTGAGGCTGCTGAGAGAGACTAAGCCTCTGCCAGCCTAAATAAAAACTTATTTTAAAAAACAGATACCCACAGTTAGAATATAAGAGGCCTTTCTGTACAGAAAAAGGTAAATTTAGATCTGGAATGTCTGTAAAGCCAGATTTTCAGAGAAATTAAAGCTGGTTTTGCAATTTTTTTTATGAATGGAAAATTGTATTTGCTTTAGGAAAGGAAGTGGGAATGCCATTACATTGTCATATTGCCGTAGTCCCAGAGCTGTTGATACACAGATTAGTGTTTTGAATCAAGTTTAGAAGATCCTGGAGATAATAATCGAGACTAAAAAAGAAGTATAAAATATAACATCATGTGTCTGAGGGAGGATTTTCTTTGTTACAGAAGAGGCAAGTTTTGTAACAGGAATGTATGTAAACGTGTGGAAGAAAGAGGGTCCCGAGTCCCTGTGTTTATTTGTTTTTGAGAGAATTGCACAGTTTCTGCCAGTTTTGTGTTTGCCCATTATTAAGTAAAATATGTTCAGTGTGGTCAGTCTTGACCCTTCTATGAGGTGCTTTGTGGATTTTTGTATAAAACATCCTGCAAAAAATAGGGAAAGGTGGTGTAATGTGGCCTATAATTAGAGTTTGCTTATCCTGGGGAAGGATAATGAGAATTTGAGAGTCTGGTTTAACTGGATATTGGGTACACAGGCCAGGAGATACGTGCCTAAAAACTTGTATGTCTCTCTACACATCCTAGTCTATGTTTAATCCTGTAATTCTCATACAGGACCTTGGACTCAGAAATAGTAGTAGAAAAAAAATCACCAAATGCAACACTGAATATCACAGTTGTCATTATAAGGCTGCAAGAGTTGACCACAAAACATTACAGACATGACCTTCTAGCAAGTTCCTGTTTATTTGCTCTCTTCCTCTCCACGTGTCTTTTACCAGGCTTAGCTGTCACCCAGGTTCTAATTTTGAGTGTCTTGTGTCATCACCCCTCCTGTCCTGGCTTACAGCCAGCCTAGCTGTGTGTTGTGGGAGGGATTTTTGACAAGTTTCAGTTAAATTCTTATCAGTAAAATCCCTGATCTGATGTGTCCATGGACTAAAATCACAGTCGGTGATGCCAGTGACCCCAGCCCCTACCCAAATGCTGTTCTCCTAAATAAGTTTGTTTTCTCATTGTTGGTTTTCAAACTGCCATTTTTCGGGGGGGGGGGATAAAAATGTTGTTTTTCTCATTTTCCTCTGTTTACTGTCCATAACTGGAAAAGTCTCTTTGAAGATGTTGACAAAAATAGCTGTTTATCAATCCACGTAATTACGGAAGAAGTATTCCTTTTCCCAAGTGTGTGAGCCTTTTTTCCCCCCAACTATCATGCTTTTTACTCAATAATAACACTTTTTGGTGTTATTTTGGAAGCAGCCTGGCCTGCTTTGAAAGACATGCTAAATCATACCCTTGATTCCTAACCATAATTTCATTACACGTGAAATTTTATTTAGAAAGAAACGAGACACTTGTTAAGACATTACTTAGGCTGCAAAGCTTATCCACTTGGATGTTATGAAATGCTAGCCTAAAAATTTAATTTCCCTTATGTATTTTGAGAATAACAGTATGCATATATATATAGTGGGTTTTTGTGTTCATTATTGAAAAGGAGATGTTTCAGTAACTTGTCCAAACTTGGCTGTATTTTCACAGATGTGGTAGCGACAACCTTACTGACGATTGAAATCCAAGGGTATTTTTCCAAGCAGGAGGGCATTAGATCTTTCCACATACAAGAGGTAGTTGGTATTTTAGAGCATGCATGAAACTTATTCCAAAGCATTTTGATTCCCATTCATCTCCTTTGCTAGGATGTGCCTTATTTCAGAAATTGCAGTTTCATTTGAGGAAATGGGTGAAATCACCTTGGCTGCTGCGTTAAGAATAATAACAACCAACCCACCCCAGCCCAGGCAATCATCCAGCAGGATTATTTCATGCTGAGTGGTTCAAGCTTGGAAAAGAAGTGCGGAGCTGACATCCAGGTCATGTAAGGGAGAGCGCTGGGAAAGGGAGATGATTTTTCTGCTACTATGAGATGTAAAAGGATTCACACCAGCGTGTCTGGTTGTTAAATGCCCTTCAGGCTTGCAGGTTGGTTGTGCCATGAAAACTGCCCTTGAGGTTTTTAAATATTGTGCATCATAGAGGCTTGGGGGACCTGCAAAGTATTTAGATCCTCTCCTTCTTTTGCATTTCCCTGCCAGGATTGAGTCCTTCAGTACTTTCTTCAAGTCGTGTTTCAGTCACCTTCGAGAACACAAACTTTCTTTTGGAAAGTCAAGAAGTCTTGGCGTGCTGCTGCTGGGGGAAAGGTACTTGGAATAATTATGCTCCAGAGAACAGAACTGAGAACATTTCTGGGGGAGAAAATAGCAAATGCAGCCAGACAAGCTGCTAAATAAGGAAACATCATTAGACATCAGGGCTAACCTTGGGTTTGCTGCCTTGCTTTTTAGTTCCACATAGTAGGAGAAAATATAAACAGGAAAGAGCCAGAGTGCCCTGATAGGAGAGAAAAATATCTTCTTGTGTCTGTGCTGCCAACAAGACACAGTTAGCAAAAAAACCCCCACCTTGTAACAGCCCCAAAATGTTGGGTTCAGGCAATGAATAAAATGCAAAGTTTGGAGCGTGCTGAGTGTAATGCTGAACGCAGCCAACTATTGGCACACTTGAGGTGTCGGCCTAAGTGAGTCCCTGTTAAGAAAAGTGTGTTCTTCAGCTTGTTGAAAGATAAGAAGAGCTAATCATCCATCTTTACAGGTTTTTTGCTGAATTACAACTTGGTTCTGTTTTGTGTATGTGCCTTTGATGCTCAGAGCAGCTGGCTCCTGCAGGAGAGAGTAGCTGGTAATTGAGGCTTGAGTGTGGTGTAGGGCAAAATATTTTGGGAAACGTGGCTTGGCAAGAATTCAAGGTCTTCCAACAAGTTGCCATTGACTTCATCTCTGTTGTGTTTGCAGAATGACCCGTATTTCCTCATTCAGTGTAAATTCCAGTTTCAGGCGCAGCTGCCAAGACTAAAAGAATCTGAGGCATGCACATGCAAATACTTCAATAAAAATAATTTCCCAGCTCTATCTAGAGATTTATAAAATAATGGTGAAGAATATTATGCATTCAGATTAATAGCAGATGAATGTAAATTGAATCTGTAGAGATTCACCCACTGATTCTGATCTGGGGATTCTTTTTTTTTTTTCTTTGATTTTTAAGATGCACTTATCCATAAACCCTGGGAGCATGCAAAAATAATAATGATTACAGCTTGTAAAGAATAAATTAGCAAGAAATTCTTACTCCCCTCTAATTAATTCCCTAATAAACACCGAACAAATAACCGTTTTAAACTCACTTATATTTACAAGGTAAGCAGCAAATGGAGCTAATAAGGGAAATTAAAGTGGCAGCAGCAGGTGAAGTGAAAGGGGCCGTGGGAGGATGGAGTGAGAGTTTGTCTGTGGCACAGCACAGGGAGAAGAACATGGAAAATTGCTGCCAAGTTCCGGCACTAGGGACTGTGCACATTTGAGGAAGCAAAATATGATTTCCCTCACAACAAACGAATGCTTCTTTACAGATCTGTTGTGCCCTCACCTGTACGGTTCTCATGGTTTCTTCTTTGGTGTGTGTGGACATCTTCAGCTGATGCTGTTTGTGTGCTTCATCCTCCTTGAGAGAAGCAAACAGTCGAGGATCTGGCTGGAAAAAGCTTTTCCCTCTGCATGTGCAGCTTCTGCTGCCTTTTTCTGATGTTCGTATAAAGAGCCTGGAAGTATAAATCTCCTCTAAAATTGTTGGAGTATCAACACCTGCTACATAAGTCACTTACAAATTAGTATTGAATGAATTACTCTCTGAACTATCCAGTGGTAACTTTGTAGATAAAGCTGCAGGGTGTTTGGAGTGGTGAGAAGTCAAAAATTTAGCTGTAAATAAATACAATTCCTTTAGATCACTACTGTAGAAAAACGTTTTCTGTGCTCTATGTTTATGGATATTGTCTAGTGCATGTATTATTTTATTATTCAGAAACACATCAAACTCCTTTTAAAAAGTGATTTTTGCTTTCAATATCTGAAGAAAAATAGTCCTAATTTTGCCCACACTTATTAGAATCCATATAACTCGGTTCTTATTTCTTTCTAGATTGAATAGCTCCTCTTCCTCTCCGCTGATTATACAATGCATGTATTTATAGACAATAATCATCCTCCTCTTAGCTGTTTGGTGGAAGCCAAGCTCTCTGAGTCTCCTCTAACAAGAGCCTACTCTGGGTTCTGTGGTCGCTTCTGGAACCTTCTCTGTAGCTCCTTCAGGTTAAATTCACCTCTGAGTACTGGTGCCCAGAGTTTGGGATGATGACTTGTCAGTTCTGGCTCATGTCATTAATCAAAATTCAGGCAGAGAAGATCTTGTGCCAAGGAAAAAAAAAACTACCAGCTTAGGTATGATCTGGCTGGCAAGCTCATGTGGTCTCTTATTTTTTTGTTGTTTTACCTTCATGTGATTAATACTCCTTTCATCATCTTATCCAAAGCTTTGCCCATCCGACTATGTGCCTGTAGCTGCTGGGGTTATTTCTCCTCTCTTTTCCTAAATTGTAGATATTTTAGGTTTTTTCCAGTCTCCAGGTTTTGCAGGTTTTCAGCTGTTGTTGTTAGTGCTCAAGCATCATGTAATAGCTGGAGTCTTCAGTTGGAATTGTGCCTGGACTGTGGATTTTCCAGTTAAGTAACACATGCCAGGGCTGTAGCTAGAGGAGTTGGCAGGGAGATACATTCTGCTTCCATGCAGTTTTTAGCAGATTCTCTTCATCCATCCATGGAAGTGGCAGGCGTGCAAGTAGGGCTTGGATTGCTGTGTTTGTGCCTTAACATTAAAACTCCCTGTGTTACGTGGGGAGCAGAGCAGCTCCAAGGTCCTAATCTCCCAATTGTCTTCAACTTAGATACATAAAAAGCATTTATTGTTTTAATATAGACAAGCCAGAAGCTCTGTGCTGTGGACTTGAATGTGCAGTGTCCAAACCCCTCCACAAAACCCAACTGGTCAGAAGGAAAAAACTATTCCAGAGCAGTGGAGTTCTGCCAAAACCACCCTCACCTGCTGAAGTAGCTTCTAAAATCAAACAGCCAGAGCCATTAATGTGTTGATATCTGTTTAGATGCCTCCAGCTTATGCTGCATGCATAAAAAAAGGGCTTTTAGAAAAGTTCAAAAGACTTGGATCTCATTCAGTCTTGGAAAAACCTTCTGTTGATGGACAGATTTTCCTGAGGAGGAGCTGCGCTGTCAGGTGTGGTGGATGCAGGGCTTGTACAGTGGTTTTCCACATGGGATGAAAGTCTCTGCTCCAGCTGTTCACTGTTTGGGGCAGTCTGTGGAAAATAATACATTTTACTTGCTTCAGAGGAAAAACCATAATAATGCTCTGTGTAGTCTGTGCTCCCCTGGCAGTGGGAAATAATGGCATGAGAACATCACCTCCAAAATATAATATGGTCCTCCTTGGGCAGGCATCTAATAATCATAATCATACATGTTTATGAGTTGTGATTTGAAAGGAGAAGTTTCTTAATAGAAATATTGCCTTTTTTGTTGTTTTTTAATATGCTGCTTAAAACTTCAATTCATTGTACTCTTCCTCGTGACTCTAAAGCTACAAATTGCCAGGTTACTCTCAGTTACGTGAATAAAAATCAGTCAAGTACCATTATGAAGGCTGCCTACAAGATGCTTTTGTATTTTCTTCTGGAGCAGGGCCTCCCCCAGCTCTTTTCATTTTTGAATATGGCTGCACCTCATGAATTCTCCTTTTCCTTCTGTTCTTCCCCGCTTGTGTGAGTGGGACGAGCAGCAGTGCAAGAGCAGTTTTAGCAGAACCAAACCAGTTCCAACCGGATACATTCAAGGTGTTCCTGTCCATGCAATTCCCACTCCCAGCTGCAACAAATCCAAGTTGTTTGGATGAGAAATTTCTGAGTTTGTGTGTTCTTGTGGTGGAGCCTTCCTGGAAAGGGAGAGCACTGGCAAAGGCAGCAGTGGGATAAGGAGACACCATGTTAATGGGTGTGGGATTAGGACAGGGAGATACTTCTCCAGTTTTGCCTCTATTTTCCTCTGTCCTGCTGGGAGATGACTTCACAAACCCATTGCTCCTTTCATCCATTGATTGTCTTGTGTATTTAGGCTGTAAGATTAAGGATTGTGGCTTGGTTTTTTGAGCCTGTACTGACACTGACTAACAGAGGAAGTAATTATTTTTACACACCAAGCTGAGCTTATACCCTATCAAGCACTGGTGACTTTGGACTAGAACTGTAGCATGGCTGAAGTCTTACCTGGTATGGAAATTTTTCCAGTGCATCACCTGGGATGATGGCTGATCATAGCACACTGAGTCTTCCCTGTGTCCTTTGCCTGTTTGTGATGGTCATGTTGCTGGGATGAAGGCAGGCAGCAAATCTTTACTGTGTTCTTCTGCTTCCTGTTTCTTTGCACTAAGATTTGTATTGTTAAATCTTTGTGCCAGTTTCTAGACTGCTCAGCCACAGCATCTGTAAATCCAAGTAAATGAAATTTTCCTTTAATGAAGCAGCAAAGAACTCTATGCATAGCTGCAGAAGAATTGTTTCACTTTCATTATTAAAAGGCACTTAGCATGAAAATTCCTTCTCATTTTTTTCCTTATAGCTCAGTGTTTCATGCTTTATATAAACTGCAGATAATTTTGCCTGTACTAGAAAATGATGCTGTTCTTATAACTCCAGGGATACATTGAGAGACTCAGTGTTACTAAGCCAAAACTTTTCAGTTTGGGGCTTATTTTTCTATAGGAATGCTTCCTGTAAGGGCCTTGCAGGAGGGATGTTATGCAACTTTTCTTGCAGGTTCTTCTTGAAGTGCCAAGAAACCTTACAAGGTATTTGGAGCTCATTCCCAGAGCAGTTGAGTCAAATCATAAATGCTGGTTCTTGCCTTGCCAACGTCCCCCAGTTGTTTTTGGATTAAGAATTAGTGACCGCCCAGTAAAGTTTAGCACAAGTTCAAATTTACAGATAATAACATTTTGGGTAGCAAGAAATCATTCTGTTCTCATTCTGTTCAAGTGATTTTTTGAAAAATTTCCATTCCCTGTGATATCAAGCCCCATGGTTTCGCCAGTTGTTCAGAAATGCTAGTCCAGATCTAGGGAGGCATGTGCTCAAGGCAGAGTTTAAACCCATCCCTTCTTGTTTTCCAAGCTGCTCTGTAAGAGGAGCACATCTCTGTCCTTTCTCCTATCTCGGTCACTCCCTGCCTCGGGGGATGTCCCTTGTCACCGCAGGTAAAAGAACGAATGGCAGGAATGCCTCCCCAACCCCATGGGGAGCTGTAGTGCTGCTGATGACAAACAGTCCCTCTGCTGGACCCTCCTCTCTGGGGGTTTGGAAATTCCCCTGAGTGTGTGGTGAAACGTGCCCTGCCTCATGCTCGAAATGTGCCTGATGTGGATGAGGCTGCGGTGATTTTCTGCCAGTGCTCATTGGCCAGAAAGGAACAGCTTGAAAATAAGTGATTTTTGAATGAAGCTGTGAGGCAGCAGAGTGTTTTGTCTCTCCTGCCCCTCAGGAACAGCTGTGCCTCTCACCCGAATTTTCATTTTATGTGCCAGGGTGGTGGATTTGTTTTGGGCTTTGAATTTTCTAATAGATGTTTAGAATGCAGAGAATTCAGAAGCCACTTTAACCAAGTTAAAATTTTGTGCGTTTAATTAACTGTTGAGAAGTCGGTGGCTACTCCAGGAATAAGAGCTTAACCTGAGCTTCTGTTCCATCCTTTGAGTGCCTTGCTGCTGTTTTATCCATCACCTGCAAGGAGCTAGAAGGAGGTCTGGTTGCTTTGGGCAGGTTGGCAAGTTTAGCATTAATTATATGATTTTTAATTTTTTTTTCTTTGAGAAGAGCATGTGGGAAGGTAACAAAATACTTTGAACATGTGAAGGACAACTGTGCAGAAAAAGACTTTGCTGCTGTTGAGGAGAGTTCTGTTGATTTGAGGTGTACGTGCTGCTCTGCTGCTGCCTTATTGACACAGCCCATAATTTTGATGCCCGATAATTGAATTGTGTGCTGCCAGGAGGAAGCACGGAGACAGCTTCTTCAGGGACTACTGTCTCTCTTTAGTGGGATGCAGCTTATGAATTACATAATGGGACTTTTGGGGAAGCACCGCACTACCTTAGCACAGCTCCAATTACAGTCGTTGACAACCTTGCTGTTCCTACTTGTAATTGTCGGTGCAAGTTTCTGTTAAAGCAGTCTCACCAGTCCTCCACAGTTTTCCTTTGGGATGAGGAGACAAATAGCTGTGTTTCATTCAATTTATTCTTAATAAGGAAAAATAGGTATGTTCCTAACAGGGGAATGATACATGACATCCCCTAGCTGGGCAAGCACCCTTTCAGAACTGGCACTAAGTGTTCACTCTCACATGGAGAATTTCATCCGAGTGTGGCTGATGGATCACTGTCAAAATCCCTGAAACCTGAGTGAGGTGTATTCCATAAGTGGCTGTAAATTCCTGAGTTTCCATACGTATTTACTCTGAACCTGTAGGGCCTAAGGTAGTTCTTTAGCAGAGCTTGCAATTTCTTCATAGCTTGTAAATTCTTCACAGGAAGGGTGATTGGACATTGCAATGGGCTGCCCAGGGCCTTGGGGAGTCACCATCCCTGGAGGTGGTTAAGGAAAGACTGGACGTGGCACTTGGTGCCATGGTGGTATTTGGTCAAAGGTTGGACTCTGTGATCTCAGAGGTCTTTTCCAACCTAAATGATTCTGTGATTCTGTAATTGTTCCCAGTCAGATTCAAATATTGATCTTAATATTTTCTTTCTAACGTGTTGTTAGGACAGTAGTCATGTGGTTTTATTTAAAATAACATTTTAAAAATGCTGAATAAAAATAAGTATAGCACAGAACTGCATATTTTTTTTTCTCCCAGAGATATTCAGTGCTTTCATATTCAGAAATGATAAAATAGACTCTTTCTATATGAAAGTACCATTTAATTTTGATTAACTATTCCCAAGAGAAAATGTTGTTTGAGTCTCTGTTTGGAGTTTTTTCAGCAAATTTGCCTTATCCCTTTGAAAGCTTTGACCAGAGTTGCCATCCTGTACCACTAAATGGTGCTTGTTTAGAAAACTGGCTTAGTCTTCCAAAGTTTATTTTGCTAGCACTGTATTGGGCAAACTTTGAAGGCAGTATCTTCTAGTAGACTGACTGGCAATATTTAGAAGAATTAGATAAGCTTTCAGGCACACAGTTTCTTCTTCAGATTTGAAACTGTGAAGCCACGGGTTTTCCAGCTAAGTGTAAAATTATTTTACAGAGTTTAATTTGTTAGACCTTCTCCCTAAGTGGCACTGGCTGAGAGCTGTTCCATGCATTGGGAAAAAAGAACATCCAGCTAGAAGGGACATGGAAACGGAGGTTGAACAGTTGAGGTCAGAGCAATGCACGACTCCTCGGCCACAATGAGTGCTTGCAGAAGAGTGGAATTAGTTTGTTAGGGATGTCTGTAAAGCAGTTGGCTCTCTGGATTAACCCGTACAGCTGTGGCAACGCACACCTGCTTTTGCTGGGTCTCCTTGACACAGTTTTGAGAGGTTCTGTAGGACAGCTGATCCTGCTCTCAGCCCACCCTGCTGCCGATGGCTCTCCAGCCGAGCTCTCCAGCAGGATCCATGAGGATTCCTGCTTTGTAGCTGGGGTTGTGTCACAAGCATGTTCCCAAGGCACCATGACTCAGTTGGCATCATTTTGGGCAGTTTAAAATAGAAGTGAGCCGGGTCCTCAGCTGGCATAAATTGGTGTTATTACATTAAATTCAGATGGGCCTAATTATAAGTGCTCGAGCAGACACTGAGGGTTACGCAATCCATTGCTTTTGTGAGTGTGTGCTCGCCCATAAAAGTGAGATTGCACAATGCAGCCCTCTCTGAATGCATCTCTGTCTCAGCTGCTAATTGAAAACAAACATGGTAGGATTAATAATTCACTGCTCCAGAATTTTTGTATTATAAATGATTGGAGGGATCTGCCACTTGCATTAAGATGTTACTCTATTGCAGGATTAAGTCCTAGCAGCAATGACTGGAGGTCTCTAAACAGGGAAAAGTTGGACTTGCAGAGGATTTGGATTTTTTCTTTCCCCCCTCAGTTGCCATAGCTTCTGCACCTCCTGCTACACAGGGTGCATTTTCCAAGCCTGGTGGAGGAAGTCGTTAACAAAACTCCTGTTGGCTTAGGTGGAGGAGGGCCTGGGCTATTTTGCTGCACAGGAAATGGGGCATTTCTTTGGCCACTGCTCAAGTGCATTTTCCCTTTACAAAAATCGGCCCACGTTTTGCAATAGGGAAATAGGAAATTGTATTTCCTCTGACTTGCAAGGAAGTTGATCTCTGCCCTCTTAATTAGTTGTTTGAAAGATGAAAGCAAATGCCTGGGGTGAGGGAATTCCAGGAGGTTTTTTGAACCAAAGTGCTAAGAAATGGCCCATTATGAATTCTGATTTATCCAAGCCCCCACCAAATGCTGCCTACAGAGGCACTTCCATGGATGCTGGTCCTGCTCTCGTCTACTTTTATTGAAGGATGTTGTCAAATAGGGATATAAAGGATTCTAGGGATAGGACTACAAACCCTGTGTTCTCTGTCAGAGAGGTAACAGGGCAGGAAGGCCATGAGGTGCATGTTCAGGGGTCTGCCTTTCCCACAGCCCTGGCAGCTCGACTGAGCCAAGTAGCCCCACAAAATTCCACTTTCCCCTTTTTCTTAGACTGCCCTTGCCATTTCTTGGGTCCTCAGGTGGTCACATTTTCTGCACATGGCTTGGTGGCGTGCAAGTAATTTGAAAGTAGTAGTCGAAACTCCAAACCAACTCTATACCTGCTCATCCTCCTCCATCTGGGAGGATGCAGACCTGGGCAGGGTTGTTCAGGTCCTTGGGAGTGCTGGTCATTGCCTTTTCCTTTTTTTGTGTCTCTTTTTAATGTGTGTTATTCCACTTAAAAGGATCTTTTTGTGTGTGTGTTACAGGAGGTCTAGTTGAACTTTTGTAAGTGAATAAATTACTAATTCCGTTCGTTGTTCTTCTCTTTTTTTAAAAACTAAAATACCAGACAAAAAAAGCGCTTTTGAAATTCACTCTGTGTGGCTCAGCATCTCTATGTAAGACAAATTTTTCTTCAGCATATTTAATTTCCCTCATATGTTTGCTGTTAAAGCCTTTATTTTAAGTGCTTGTTAGTCCTTTCAGTTGGCGAAATCTGATTTTGTGACATGGTCTGCGTGTGCCTGGAGCTTCTGTGGAGCATTTCACCATGGGCTTGAGACCACTTCGGGGTGTGGGTATTGTTTGGTGTTGTAAATATAACTCCTGTTTCCCACCTGAGTTCTTGCTCTGACTGTGATGAACTCATGTGTAGCTCTGCCATATTCCATTGTTTTCATTCCTGCCAGGATCTTAATGGCCACATGGATTAACTCAAAAGGACTCAAAGCCCTCCAGTGCGCTACTTGTAAATTGTTTTTATTTAAAGTTCCACCTGCACTGTCAGAAGAGTGCTTGTGTCCATATGCACTGTGTATTAGTGGAGTTTGGGTTATTTCCACCTTTTATCACCTTGCCAATGCTTCTTTCTAATCTTGGCAAGATTTGATACCCTTGACCTCTTTCAGGCAAGTAAGGGCAAAAAATAACCATCTCAAAAGTGCAAGTTTCCCCTAAACAGGCTCCATGAAGAGGGGGAAAAGTGCTCATGGAGTTCAGCAAGTACTAGAACAGAAGGGAATTGGGATTACTAGGGGGGGCAGAGGAGAATGTGATGAATGCACAGTCACATGAAAATTTGTTGGTGGAGTTTGTCTTAGTAGAAAACAAAGGTCTGCAAGAGCTGTGCAGGAGTGGGTCCCTTAAAATGATAAAAAAAAGTAATCAGGATCCCAGGTAACCCTTGGCAAAATAACATGTCCCTCAATTAATTTTTTTCTTTCTCCTTGGAATTAAAAAGAAAAGGAGTAGTGGCATTGGCCAGCACAAAGATTTCAAGTTCTCTGCACAGTATTTGCAGTTCCTACTCTGGAAGGCTGAAATGCTTGGAAGTGCTGTGGCTCTCCTGCAGTGTGGTCACAGTCCTGCTGAAGCATTTCAGACTGCTCTCGGCAGCTGGGAATCACACTGCTCCCATCTCCAGCATTCATCTTCCTTCCAAATCCTCAAATCAGGGAAAGGGGATTCTTTGTGTTACATGTGTGTAGGGTAGGGCAGGAATTTGCCCAACAGAAGCTGTTCTGTGCCAGTTTTATTCCAAGCACGGCCTGTATTGTATAACCCCATAACTCAAGGGCAGCACAGGGACTCTGAAATGCTTGTCAAAAAGTGCATGTGTTTTACTGAGCAGCAGTCACTAAAATTGTTGAACCTTGTTATCGTTATAGATATAACACTTCTTGGGGTTTATGTGCACTTTTCAAAAGTGTTCTGGCAATAATAAAGCAGGTTTTCTGTTTGTAACACTGCCTTTTGTCTCACTGTGGCAAGCATTAAAATGCTAAAATTGTATTAAAAAGATTAAACCAAAAGCGCAGCAGCTGCTACTTAGCAATCCAGGAAATCAGCTTGACTCTTACGGCTTCTATATAATCTATATATCCTAGGAGACCTGCACAGTATTGCTGTTGGAATTGCCTGGGTGCACCTGAGCTCTCCTTGAAGCTGATCTCAGTTTGGACAAACGGCTGTGGGAAGTGGGACACTGATAACACAACAAGGCTTCTTGAATAATGTAATAATTACTTGTGTTGCAATTTTTCCTTGTAGGAGACTGAGTTGCTGGATATCAGCCTTGTCAAAGATGCCAGATGCGGAAAACATGCCAGAGCTCCCAAGGTAGGAATTCTTGCTGCGTGCTTCCCTGTTACATTGATGACCTAGATAAAAAAGAATGGGAATTATATGCAAAAATTGAAAGGAAGAAAAAAGTTCCCTTAGCTGAGAAGACACATTTAGCCTTTTCTTTGTTTAACAGTGTTTCTGTTGAGAAGTGTTGGGATTGTTGAGCCATTGTTATTGGATTCTGTGTGTAAAATCCTGCTGGAAGCTCTGCTGGCAGCCCAGGAACAAAAGTCTTGGTTTGTCAAGGTACACTTACAAGTTCTTGGCTTCCCTGATGGCAAGGAGCTGATAGTTGTTCGAGTCCATGTTGTATTTTGTGCTGGTGATTTTCCCCTTTCAGTGCCTCTTGAGGCCAGAAAGAGATGTTTGGATTTTTTTTTTTAAACTGTTATTGGAGAGGTTGGGATATCAGCTCCCTTTGGGTTTGCCCTGATGTACTGTGCACTCCTTTACAGACTCTGCAGACAGTAGGTTGTAGATACAAGTTCTCTCTGGTGTTTTTGCGTGGGCAGACAAAGCACATCAGAGGAAAACCAAAGTGCTCTTCTCCGGAAGCAAGAGAGTGCCTCAGGGAATCCCAGGAGTGAGAGGAAAAAATGAAGTCTCCCCAGGGGCTGGAAAGTGTGGCCCCACAGCTGCTTAGCCCTGGTTGAACAGACCAAAAGAATGTTTCTCCTCCTCTCATCTTGGGGGAGGAACATGCCTGGGTCTGGATGACCTCTCTTCCTTGCAGCCAGCCCTGGGCCCAGGCACTGCCCCAGGGGCTCCTCAGCCCCCCGGAGGGCAATTAGGAATGGAAGAGGTTGTTTTTCTGTGCCAGAAAGCAGTTATAGTTATCTCTGAACAGACTATTCACATTTGGTTTTCAAAGCTCTCCATGTAGTGCTGGCAGCATTTTAAAGGCTGAGTTATAATTGAAATGCAACAGAAGTACTTTATGACATCCACATTAATACCAAATGAGTTCACCATGATTAATGGTTCTATGATGAATAGCAATAAAGTATTAACAATGTCTAGAACATTATTTTAAATGCTACCCGCTTTACAGAGGACATTCATGTTCTTCTAACAAAATGTTTTTAGCTAAAATTTATGCATAGCTATTGCCTTGGTGACTTTTATTTACTGGGTTACATAAAGGCTGGTTTTGTTACAGCACGTTACAGATTTGACAGCAGTGGCATTAAATGAAGGGTGGGAGAAAATCCCGGCTCTCGGGGTGGTGAAATGCACCACCTGTGTGAATGAGTTTGCTTTGTGTCATTGATTTGTGTGTGGGCAGCAGGAAAACAGCACCTGGGTTGGCTGCTGATGGCATCTTGCAAATGGTGTGACATAAAAGGCTGGTTTTGGGGCCATTCGTGCCAGTTTGCTTTGATCCGTGTTGTAGGGGTGAGCAGAGGAGCGTCGGCTGCAGGTGAGCAGCGTTGCAGAGCCCTGTGTCACTTCCACAGAGCATCTACAGCTCAGCTTTAGAAGGCCTGGCT
The DNA here is from genome assembly GCA_013397115.1 of Edolisoma coerulescens. Taxonomy (NCBI): domain Eukaryota; kingdom Metazoa; phylum Chordata; class Aves; order Passeriformes; family Campephagidae; genus Edolisoma; species Edolisoma coerulescens. Next base: position 935,012 of record VWZW01005507.1, on the reverse strand, counting down.
CCACGTCAGGCGGTAGCAGCTGGGATTGCACAGAGGTTTCCAGTAAAACCCCTGGGATTTTGGCTGAAGAGAGAGCACTGGGAATGGAGGATACTCACCAAAGCTTTCCGGGGGCCTTTTCCACAGCTCTCCTCCCAGGTGGGAGAACCCCTTGCTTTCACTGTAAGCCAGGAGACTGAGGTGATTTTCTCTACATCACCCCACCACCCCTCCTTTTGCCCATAGTTTTGCACAATTTTTATACTGCATTAGGGGACTTCTGCCAGTTTATGCAAATTATTTAATCTATTTTCAGAATTCTAAGAGTAGATTTCACCCATGGTTGTCATTACCAACTTAACTTAATGGGAATCTTTAAACCTCATAAGGTGTATTTCTGATCTACTGCTGCTTTTTGATAGAAATAGGTGTCTTTTTTAATAAGCCTTGCCTTCTCCATTAAATTAAAAAAAAAAGTAATTCCTTTTTATTTTTATAGTAAGCTAAGTTTCAGTGTCATTAACTTCACCCACAGTAACCTACCAGAATGTATGAGGTGTGCTGCTACACAAAGCCACCAGCAAGAAATTATTTTAGAGGACTGTAGGCAGTCCTAGTTCCCAAAAGTCAGTCTGTTTTCATGCTGCATTCAGTGCACTGCCATGAGTATTCTTCATTTTTGAAAAAGGACTGAGAGGCACAAAGGGTTTTACAGTTTCTCTTTTAGCCTTTTTGGTTGATATTCAGTTTTCATAATATTTTTCCATAAGTCCAGTCCCATATATTTTGTGATTACTCTTGCATTTTATTTGTATCTTCCTGGGTTTCTCACCCAGCTGGTCAGGTTGCTTTCCCCATTCCCTGTTGTGTTTAGCCTCAAAAGTTCCCTTGAAGTCACAGAAGTGCAGCTCTCACCCTACTGTCCTCACATTAAGGTACCACAAGGAACGAGCTGAGAATACACTTCTGGGTGCCGAAATGAGTTTGTGGCTGCCCCTGAGCAGTGCTGTTGCCATGTGGGCAGGAACCTGGGTTTCTAGTGATGTAGAAGGAAGTTTTTAGTGGGTACCAAGGCACTTGATGCCTGGGAGATGAAAAGCAGTCTACTAAAATGACCCTGAGTTTCTGAGAAGCTCCAGCATCGCCTTCTTTTTGCACGTTGTCAGGGATGGCTCCTTCTGTCTTCAGCTGCTATTTTCAGAAATGGTAACAGAGTTTTCCATCTCTATGCAATATACATGCAAAGGCTGATTCCTTGGTAGAAAGGTAAAATCTCAGGCAGCACAGAGCACTGCAGCAGAGCTCTACATGAGAAGAAAAATGAAAGTCATGTTCTGAAGGGAACAAGAAAAGACACATTAATTGTGTATGTTAGGAAAAAGTGCCTCCATTCAAAGTAAAATGAAATTTATAAAGAAGTGAGGGAATTATATAATGATTATCAGGACTTTGCCTTTTTAGTTGGCATTAAAATCAGGTAGGAAAGGGAGCAAGAAGAATTTTGAGAACAGGAGAAAATCATTAGTTGTGATGAAGCAATGATTTATTTCCCTTTATTCACACATTACCTGGTAACACCCGAGCTTGGTTTTTATGCGCAGACTAAGAGACCTCTTTTCCCTTGTAAACTTCAGCGATGAAGTCTGCAAAATAAAATAACACAAAATGTGCTTTGGTACAAGGAGCCATAGGAATAGCTATGAATATTCACATGCCTTCTGGAAAGCATGGAAGTGCTACTCCAAAGTGGGTCCGTGCTCTTTAAAGGGAGCTGTAGCTAAAAATGTCAGGCACCAGTAAATACTGGGAAATGAATGGTCAGGTGGTGAAAATTTGGCAGCTGCAAACATGCTCACAGGACTGGGGAAGTCACACTTTTTACCATCTTGTATTTACTTTAGCCAATAACAGTTTCTATGGAAACTAAAATCTTCAGCAACTATATAAGTGTTTTTACTAGCGAGAAGAAATATCAGGATGAGTTGACAGGGAGAAGGAAATAACCCCATGGTAAGTGCTCATATTGAAAACTTTTGATGCATTTGATCAGTCTGTTTTCCCTCAGCATCCTGTTTACCCTCATAAATCATTCAGCAGGAAATGAATTTCTTTAAATAACATATACTGTGAAACCTGTAGGAGATGAAATTATGAATGATAGAATCACTCTCATGCCAAGATGTGTTTGGAGAGTAATCCCTACTTTTAAAAAAAAATCTCATGGCTTCCCTGCCCCAAATTGTCTCACTTTGACGAGCAAGCTCTACAGAGAAAAATAATTCAGATGTTTCAATGTCAGAAATTTGCCAAGACCCCAACTGCTATTTTAATATCAGCACCAGCTTGTCTGTATTTAGTGAATTTTCCTGAAATGCGCAAGTGGAGTGAGATTAATTTGGACCTATCTCACTTGTAATCCAAGAGCTGCTGTGGAAGGTTTGCTGGCTTCTAACACGTCTGTAGAGGAAAAGCAGCATTTCCTGCACTAGGTGGGCTTGGGAACTAAAAGGAAAACTAGCAAGGAAAGTCTAAATAGTTCTTTAACTGAAAATCAGGTGATTTGGGAAAAGGAGGATGTGCAAGTCTGTTTGACTTGTCAGAGCTCTCTGCAGAGTTTGCCTCTGCTGCTGCACTCCATGGCACTGACTGAGAGTCAGTAGGAGTGACAGTCTGTGCAGGGACATTTATGTTGTATTTAGTAACACCCTGGTTGGACTGCCTGTGGGAAATGGCAGATTTATTGGGATTTTTACTTTTTGTCCACTCGGTCCATTCCCTGGAAAAGCCAGCTGTGTCCATGGATGGCACAAGACAGCAACACACCTGCTGCCCTTTGCAGCACCGACTTCTGTCGCTCTGCCTGTCTCAAACGCTGCTGGTGCTGTTATTTTTGTCTGCTGATATAAATGCACGCTGCTTTCCCTTCAACAACCTTGATGCTAAATTAGAAAATGTAAATTATGCCTAAGCAATGTTCTATTTCTGCCAAAAAGAAATAAAAATGGAATGTGCATGCAACTCACCTTCTTCCCACTCACCTTGGGGATAACAGCAACAGCCACAAACATCCGCCCCAAATGTATTTGTTCTTTTACATAACTGCTTTTTTTTTCATAATAATGATTGAGTTGCATAAAAATTTTGTTCTAGATTGAGTTTTACTTTATTAAGGAAGGCTAAGATGCATTTCTTTGTATGATATCTGGCCTGTGCTCATGTGGAAATTGAAGTGGTTTAAATGCCACCAGGAGTGTGGGGCTGTGGGCCCTGAGAGTGAGGAGGCTTTTTCTTGGACTCTCCAATGGCCCAAATTGGTGATTTTATTCAGAACCCCTAATGCTTAGGGAACTGGGACCTTCTCAGCAGCGTGTCATCCACTGTGTAACGTAGCCCTGTCTGGGCAGCTCGTTGGAATCACTATTTACTAACATTCAGGGCATGGCAGAAAGCACAGGGTTTTTTCCAAGGCTTTCGTTATGAATCATTGCCAGAAAGATTTAATTTTTTTCTCCCTGCTTGCTGACTATTTCAGTTAGCTTTCTGAGCTGGTTGGTTTTATACTTCTCTTTGTTATATTTATAAAGCCTCCATCTTCTTTTTGTTTGCCAAAGTTCACAGCGCAAAGCCTGTAATAAGAAATTCTGTATTTTAAGAAGCACAGAGGCATCTTACAACTGTAATTTTAAAACTTGACATTTAAATTTGAAAAGGTAGGCACTGCTCAATTAAATACATGATAGTTGAGTTCCTGAGAACACCAGAAATTATTGGTAAATCTGTGCTTTAAATGCTGCTGCTGCTGATGCTTTTGAATAAAAGCAGATGTGTACCTGCACACTTAATTTTTTTTCCTTTGCCCCTTCTGCTATGACCAGTGTTGCTGCCCAATAATCCAGGACAGGGATATCTTATTCCTGCTTTCACAACTAATGATGTTAATGAGCTGAGAGTGCAGCTGGGACAGCAAGTCCAGCCACGGCTGTCACAAACCCCCACGTCCTGTCATTCGTGATAAACCTCTCTTGAATCTGACAAATGGCATTTTTGCAGTGTCTGGCACAAAATTTAAAAATTGGTGGGATGACAAAGTTACTTTGGAGGTACTTTTAGCAATGCTAAGATGTTGATACTATCAATTTCCGATATTATCTGTTTGTTACTTTGCAGATCCACGTGTTACCTTTTGACTTGCACCAAGATCACAAAGTCTTGTGAAGTACAGCCCTAGTGCAACATTAATACAAAAACTAATAAATAAAATGTTGCTATCCGTAAAAATAAGGAATGCTCCATTTCAGCCTGTGTCATGAACACTCAGTCTGGAAAGAATTTCAAAAATTTTCACTGGAAAATGTAAACGTGCTCAATAACTGAAACCCTGCTAGTCTTTCCTTCAGAGCCATAATCTCCATCTAGAAATATTTCATAAATATTAAAGTACATATTTCAGCAGTAGTGTGGAGAGATCTGATGGTAGTGCAGTAGCCTCAAGCTTCAAATGTAGGATCAACAGGCTCAAGTGAAAATGTCACAGCAGATGCATCTTTCTGCAACAGTTTAGAACAAATGATTAAAATTTTCCTGGTTTATTGGAATCCAGCTTGGTGATTTGTCATTACATCCCTTAGCCTGTAAACAGCCGTTTGGAGAAAGCTGTCAGGTTTTAATTAGTTGCAAAGGTTTGATATGCTTGTTATCATCTGCATATAAATGGGTTTTTGGGATCTCCTGATGGAATTGTGAGGCTTTTTGGTCTGTATGTGTCCCAAGGCATGGCTGTGCCACTGGCATGCCCCAGCTGCACCAGAGACCTTGTAGGGACAGAGGTGTCCTGCAAAGAGACCTCGACCAGTATTACTGGGAAACATTTTATTAGGAATATGAGAGGAGGACTTAAAATTCAGCTACAGGTAAGGTAGTTAATGGGAGCAAATGGAAATAGCCAGAGGTCCATGTGAACTATAAAGTAGCAGAAAACGATGGAATTCCAGTGTAGTGATATCAGTATATTCATGTTAAATCCATGTTACCATTTTTCCAAAGCACCAAGCAGAAATGAGGCTGGGTTTGTTTTTGAGGTTTTTTTTTGCTTTGTCTGCTGTGGATGTACATCCAAATATCTGATAGTTTTTAATACAATAGGTTATTTCTGAAACCAAACCAAACAAAGCTCCCTTCCTATTTAATTATAAATAGGATTATGCTGCCAAGTAAGACATACAGATACTTCATTCTTAAATAAATCCTGGGCAGTATTTCTGTGGTGATAAAAAACCTTGCAGCTGTATTGAGCGTGAGTTGCCTGTCTGTGGCTTTCTCAGAGCCATCACCTCCCAAACTAATACTAGTTAAATAAACAAAATTATCAGCTGTTGCCACTGGGGAGTTTAGACACTCTTCCACTCCTGGGCTGTTAATGAGCCATCCACAGGGGTGATCCTGCAAAATGGATGGCACAGGGAAGCAAAATGGTTCTCCGTAGGCCAGAGCTACAGGAACATTTTCTGAGGGCCAAAGATTGGCTTAATGCATTTTCCAACCCTTCGTGATTCACAAGAACAAAGTGCAGTGAATTCCTGGTTAAAACTGCTGTGTGTTAAAACTGATACACAGCTATATATGATTTAGCAAGGTTTTTCTCGCTGGGGAGTGCTTTGTGGATTGAATCTTTCCAAAGAGAAGCATTTCCACAGCTGCATACTGGAGGAGCAAAAGTTGCACAGCCCCTCCTCAATGTGGCTGATTTGCACTAGCATTGCAGTGTCCAATACCCTTCATAGCTTGGCTTTAGATGGCAAAAGTCAGGTATTCATTCTTGAGAAGGTTGGTCTGCAGACAAATCTGGTTTGTGAATGTACGTATGTGTCATTCTTGGTGAACAGAAATAATTTTAGGGGCTGGGTAATAAAGCAGGTGAAATAAACATTCCCCAAACTTAGCCACTCTTGAGTATGAGCTTGCCTTCATACCCCTCAAGTGTAGGTCGAATTATTAACCAGCCTGAACTGGGAAGACTCTTAGAGAAATACTGGCAGAAATGTATCAGTGCTCTGGGACTGTGGCATGTCCCAGAAAGAGCAGCTGCAGAAAGGGACGATTCCATGCTGATCTTACACTAAGGTTCAGGTAGCTCTGGATTTAGTTGGTACCACGGTCCTGAATTCCCAAACAACACAGAAAACCCAACTGCGTATCTGTAAAGTGCAGCAATCAGTTAAAAATGCAGGTTTGTGCTTTTAAAGACATTCTGTATGGTTTAGGTTTGTGAGCTTCTGAGTTACACTGTTTATCTGGAGGAATTTGGATAAAAACACAATTGTCTTACTTTGGAGAAGAAATCCCCTTGGCTGGAAGTTTCTTAGGGAGTTCTTGGCTGTGATATTTTGCAGTATCCAGTTTTGTTGTCTTTTGGAATCAGAGTGAACTCTGCGGTGTGGTTTAGAATCAGGCCTAGATGGAAGCTGTTTTCCCACCCTGTTGGGCTCCACGTCTGGGCTCATTCCCATCCAGGGGGACTGGTTTCCACGTACCAGACTTCCAGTGGTGGTTAATTACCATAACACCTGTTAAACAAACGTATATTTTCCATATTATTTCCAGAAGGAATCCTAAAACAAGTATCAGTATAACTTGCAGATACTAATACATCATGGTCTAGGTTGTTTGAATTCATGAAAGTTGTGTCCAGTCCTGGTGCTAGGACAGTGTTTAAACGTAGTTTACTGCAACTGGTAAATAATTGGACTTTGTAAAAAAATAGGTCAGAGGATGTGAGATCTCTCTGTTGCGTTGAAACAGAGGGAAATCAATATCAACTCAGTCATTTTTATAAGAAATTACTGTGATTAAAGGTTCTGGTAGTTCAGAGGAGCTGCACTGATGGTCGGTCTGATTTGCAATGCATCCCATGCTTATTTTGCCTTTTCTGAAACACATCCAATATTGTTAATGCCGTAACTGAAATTACACAGAGATTTTTTTTGTTCTTGTTGCCGTTCAGAGTTAACCTCCTTCCTCCAAGATTAATGAAATACATTTAAAATAATTTATATGAGAAATTATGTGCTGTAGTTGGGAATGTTTGGCGTAAATGGCTTCAAAATGGTGTTTGCTAATGAAGTGGCAGAAGCAGAACAGCTGTGCTATGTAAGGTCATGGTATAAAGGGGAAACATTGATCTTAGAAATAATGGTTGCAATTTGCATGTTGTTAAAATGCTTAAAAAAAGGACAAAACTAAATTCAGGTAAACTAAATAGTCTGTGTGAATGGTTACCTGCATGTTGAGACAAATAGAAGGTAATGTGTGTGTGGGGATAGTTGATAGAGCTGTGGGAGCAGATCCTAGCCCTCCCAGGGCATGGGGATTCTGCTCTGGCTGTTGTAGAGAGCCAGACTCCCTTCAGAGGGTTAAAGATCAAAGCCAACACAGGAAGGTTTCCTGCAGCAGGTTTTTGGTAAAAAATTGTAAACCTCAAAATGGTTATTTGGAAGTTTGAGAGGGAAGGCTGATTTTAGCTGTCCCAGTTAGCCCAGAAGTGCCTTGATAAGGACAAAGATCCCTTTCTGCCCTTGCTCCCAAAGGCAGCTCTGGGGATCTGCCCACACTGCTGCTTCCATGCCCAGAAGCCTCAAGCTGCAGCCCAGCAGTTTTCCCCCTTCCTTCTCTGTTTACACACCCCTTGGACAACACTGGTTTTGTAGGAGAGGATGTCACCTTCTCCAGAAATATTTATATCTGTTTGGTTAGAACAGTGGTAGAGTGTTTCTTTACAGCTGTGGACTTTTGCTGCCAGGGTAAACATGCAAGGTGCTGGAGAGAGGCAGGAGGAAGGGCCAGACAGGAGCTTGTTCAGGTCTCGCGGTGTGTGTGTGTTTTACAGGTCAGTGCAGGAACATTTTCAGAACTGCTGCAGGGCTTTGGGTTTGCTTGGTTTTGGCTGAAAGAAGAGGAGAATTTCTTTTGGAGTTGCTTTCATACCGTCCTTCAGAATGTGCAGTGGCCCAAGGCTCTGGGGTGCTTTGGGAGCTGAGGCTGCCTCGTGGTGTAGAGTGAACTTGAATTTGAGGAAAGTAGAGTGTTCAAGGTCAGATTGGATGGAGCTCTGAGCAACCTGTTCTAGTGGAAGGATGTCCCTGCCCATGCCAGGGGGGTTGGAACAATATGGTCTGTAAGGCTCCTTCCAACCCAAACCATTCTACAATTCTCTGATGTCCTTGGTTGCAGCTCCTCTTAATTGATGTGTTAATCATTGAACCATGTTTGTCCCTCTACTGAAAAGTACATTTTTCAAAGGAAATATTGCTGCTCTAAATTCTTGTAGGCAACACTGAATGTGATCTAGCTTATTTTTAAGACACTTATGAGTTTGTGGCAGTATTTCAGTTGTGGGAACTGATTTCTTTTTTTTTAAGACTGTATTTTTTTTCATCCTGCTGGAGTCAGGAGAGTTTCAAATGGTGGGAGGAGAAGTGGAATTATTTAACTGTTACTTACATAATAAAAAAGGAGAATTTGAAAGCTGTGCTTAGGTCTCCTCATATTTTGATGATGCTTGGGTTTTCCTTTTGGTTTATATTTAAAGTGTTCTCTGAAAGCATAATCACTTGATACTGCTAATTTAAATGTTTGCATGTGACACTTGCAAATTATGTAATTAAAAGGAACCCTTTACTGGTGTTTTTAGGAATCAGATACCAGCTTGATTAAGAGCATTTAAGTGTCCACGTGTTTGAAAGGGAGGTACTGTGTTTCCTACTTCAACTGAAAACTTCTTTGGGCAAATTACGAGCGCCAAGGTAAAATTTATCAGGCTGTAAACAAATGTTACACAATCTCTGTTAGCTTTCTGCCATCTGGCAGAACCCAGTGATTCTCAGACAGTCTTGTGCTCTTTACAGCAATGCTGTGCGTGGCAACATGGAAAAAGCTGCCCGCAGCTGGCAGTGCTGCCTGGGGAGGAGAAGGTGTGGTGGAGGGAGCCACAAGTTCTTGCCCTCTGTCTCTCTGTGTGGACCAAAACAAGCCCTTATGCATGTAGGGAATGGGGATGCGAGGTTCCCTCCCCCTGCTCCCAGACTAGGTGCCTGCTGCTGGCACTGTGGGTACCTCTCCATGGCTTTAGGAAATTTCATAGTTCTGAGCTGTTTGAATATTTGGAATAATCTCCAGATTATCAGTTCAATATCTTTAAGCAAACTGAAGATCTTGTGCAACTCCACAGCAGGGAGGACTAACGTGAGCATCTCTTCTGCTCCTATAGTGGTTTGCTCACCCTTATTTAAGATTCCTGTAATAAACAGTATCCACTGTGAACTCCCTTCCTGATGGGAGCGGAGGAGCGCGGACAGGGAATTGCCTGAGCTGGGATTGCACATCCCGTGGAAAGGAAGTGGATTCCTACCCTGCCTGCCTGCGGAGCCTGATTCATCAAGGCACTTGGCATATGCTCCAGAAGCCTTGTAGGAAGAAACCCTGCAATGACCAAGTATTTGTTTAGCACATCCAGGAAAGGTGTGATCCCAGGATAAGAAGAACTGGGAGACAAAGCATCGTTTGAAGAGAGTTCTATATTAAGTAGCCCAGAATTAAGATGAGTGATGAGAATGTAGAAGTGTTGTCAGCAGCTTTCCCCTGAATAGGAACTGTGCCTGTTAGTCATGCCGTTTATCCTGATGATAAATTCAAAACTATTTGCAAGATTATTTAGAGAAAAAAAAAACAAAACATTTTCCTTTACTCTTTGAGCTATGTCAAATGTAATATAAAACTATTTGATCTAAAGTTATTTCAATTGCAGTTGAATATTAGAGACATACTTAGAATTCTAATGTGCTTATAAACCAGGGAAAGAGATGAGGAGAGATGTTTTTATTTGCATGAAAATAGTGAACCCTGATGTAGATGCAGATGGATATTTTTCTTTGGGTGCACATTGTCTATTGCTCCTGGGAGTACAGAATTGAAGTGCTTGAATACACAGTTCAGTCTGGCCAGACGAATGGGGTATAGTTGCTCTACCTGCTGCAAATAAGAGAACTGGAGATAAAAAAAGTTAAGAAATACTTGTGTTTTTCTGCTTTTCTGCATGGGATTATGCTTGAGAATTGGCAAGGACCACCTTGCAAGTGCTAATACAGGTTCTGTGGTTTTGGCAGCATGGGCACAAAATAAAAAAGCTAATGGCACACAGCAAAAGCCCTGCTTGGAAGCCATGAGCCCAGTTTTGCAGGGAGGGAGCTGAGGAGTGGATTTCATCCTCCCTTGCACCATGGAGACAGTTGTTTACACAGCCCAAGCCGTTTTAGAGTAGTGTTTGTCACAGGCTTTAAACCCAGAGCTTATTTACATCAATTGCTGCAAATCAGAGCACTTGGGCAAAGCCAAAATCTATTTATAGGGCACTTATCAGTACGTCACGTGTTTTCCAGTTCCCTTGATGATGGAGTGAGCCCACCCCCCAGTGAAATACAGAAATGCTTTTCTAGCTGGGCCTGTGAGCAGAGGCAGCGGAAACACAAGGCTTCGTGTGCTGCCTCCAGTTCTTCGCTCTCCCATCAGTGGATGATTGCAGTTTGGGGGGGTGGATTGATTTTGTTTGGGTTTTGGGAAGTAGAAAGCTTAGAAATTGTCTCCAGGAAATGAAAAGGCAATCAACAGGCAAATCACCAAAGGAAAGGAGAAAAAAAAAAACCCAAAAAAGGAAAAAAAGCTGTATTTCAGTTATTTATTCTTGAGATGTGCAGCAGGGTTCTTTAAAATTCCCATCACCCAGAGGGAGCTGATTGGCTTCCTTTTAATTTTGCTTCAAATAATAAAAATCTTAGCTTGAAAAGCCAACTTGAGTGGGCTCTGCTCATCCAGAATCTTTCTTTCCCAAGTTGCTCTTGATACTGATTAGTGGATATAACAAAGAAAAACCTCATCACGTTGTAAAAAACTGGGCTGGCTGGTCACGTCCTGTGTGTGTAAGAGAAAATAATGTGCACACTCAGAACAAAAGCACTAATGTTTGGAACCATGGCTGGGAAAGAAATATGATGGCTTATTGTGTTTGAAGAGCTTTCTTGAAATGCAGGGATGAGTGATGTGGGCAGCAGCTGGCTCTGGGTTTAAATTCTTCTGCAAACCCTGGGCCGGGAGAGCACAGTTTAGTCTGGGCACACAGAGCAGAGCCAGGCTGGTTAATTCAGCTGGGTTGGTTTGGTTTTCAGCATAATTTGATGTGTTCGGATTTCTTTGTATGTCTGCATTGGGAGCTTCATTAAAAGTTGCATTTTAGCAAACGTAGAGTAAATTTTATTTCTTAAGCATGAGACTGGAATGAGACAAAAACAATTCTGATGAGCGTTTTTAGCAAACAGCAGTATGAGGGAGACTTGGAGGAAAAATTCCATGTAAATTCATATTTACTATAAAATCCCATATTTTAGAAGCAGTAGTTATTTAAACTATTAATTTAAATATTTGGCAAATATTTGTTTGTTTTCTCATTTGAAGTACTTGATATCAGTGGAAATCATCTACAGTTTGCTAGACCAGAGATAGAAATCTATTAAAACAAATAGATGTTTTTTAAATTTAAAAAAATCACAGAATGGGTATGGTTGGAAGGTCCACAGTGGGTCATCTGAGCCAAACACAATCTTTTCTATTTCTAACTTGAAATCTGTTTCTATTCATTGTTTATAGATATATTACAGATAAGAGTGCTGTTACAAAGCATGAACTGTGCTGTCTAAAATAGACTCCTTTAGAAATGTGGGAAACGGTTCTGTCTGTTTTTTAACGTGCCTGTCATCTGTTAAAAGTGACTTTTTCTCCTGAAGGGAAGAGCTGGGTGGTGCTCACAAGCCTTGTCTGGTAGGAATGAAGTGTCAGCAGCTGACTGCAATTACATTGTCTTGGAGAGGCCACCACAGACCAGGCAGAGGACATTAAATTGGAGGGACTGTCAGCCAGGGGAGGTGAAACATGTGAAAATAAAGACCCCAAGGAGAGGGGCCGAGCTCTGAAATCACATTCGGATGTTGTGAGTTGGTGCCAGCCCCACAGCACTGCAAGCACTACCTTGGCCACGGATTCTCAGCCCGTACCAGGACACGCTCCAAGCAAAGGCACGTGAGCGTGGGCATAGAGCATCAGGGAACCCTCAGGGCCTGGGAAGCAGGAGAGATGTCTTCTCCAAATAGCATCTGGCAAAGCCTGGACGAGATGTGGGGGCAAAGAGCTCCTTGTGCAATCTTAGCAGCTGTTTGGTTTTTATTGGGAAACAGCTAAGCCAGGAAAAAGTCCAGTAAGCAGCAATTAGTAATGATGGTGCAGTTTTAGTGCATTGATGTATTTATTTTTCTACTCTTTCTACATCTGTATTTACTTAACTCCTAGCTGGAATCCAAACAGTTGCTCCTTTGAAGGGGTTTGAAGTGCTGTGTGAAGCACCTTCAATTATGGAGTTCAGCTGATGTTGGATTATTTCAGAATCATAGAATCATTAAGGTTGGAAAAGAGCTCTGAGGTCATCGAGTCCAACCTGTGGCTGAACCTTCACCATGTCAAGCAGACCAGAGCACTGTGTCCCACGTCCAGTCATTTCTTGACCAGGGATGGTGACTCCATCACCTCCCTTGGCAGTCCAAGTCCAAATCAACGTTTAACAACCTTTTCCATGAAGGAATTCCTTCTGATGTCCAGGCTGAACCTGGCGTAGCCACACCCAACCCAGCATAGCATTTTTACTTACTGACATTTCATTTTTAGTGCATTTCTGCCTTTTCTTTCAGAAAGTTTCTTTGTAGTTAATCTTGTTTCTTGAAAATTACATGTGAAGTCCCCTTAAACCAGGAGCTCAGTTCAGTGATGTGCAGCCTGCACCACTGCATGTCTTTGGTCTGGATCCTGCATTAACCTGTAATCTGTTTAAATGTGGTTTATAATCTATTTAAAATTCCATTCCTTTATCTAGGACATGTTTCTTTGAAGAAGAAATTGCGTTTGACAGCGCACTTCATGTTTGAGAGTTGAAATCCAATTTGTCTGATCCTAGAAAGCTGGCTCCCATGTTTCTGTTAATGAAAACCCTCACGTCATCCTGCTGTCCAAATCAGCAGGAATGACCACTAACCATCCATTACCCTCGCTCAGCACGTCACAGCCAAAGCACCGGACAGGTGGGAAGATGGATATGAACAAATCCCTGACCTCCTGCCAGTCTGATCTTCCCCTTCAGAGCATTACAATCTAATTCCATAAATATTTTCATGTTGTTCTCGGTGTATTTAAAGCCCAAACCGTGTTTGCTTCTGTAGCTGCAGGGCTATTTATTGACATTATTTCAGGGATGAAAGAGCTGACTTAAAGTGAAGCATCAAGATACATTATCTGCAGTGCTATCAGTGTAGCCTTTTTGCTGTGCTTTGTAATGAGCTGCAGGCTGGCAGGCACAGCATAGAGACTGTTTGCAAATGTGTATGTTTTGTTTAAAAGCTGAGGAGCAGAATAGTTATTATTTCGGGATCTGTGCCTAATGCAATTTTCCAGTAGTAACTAAATCAGACAGTGCCCTCGATATTTGTTTGCTTTTTTTGCAGTGAAGTAGGAATAGTGTGGATATTGTAAAATGGGAGTGAAGCACTAAGCAGGAGCAGTATTTACAAAGGCATTTGTATTTGTGTTACTCAAGTATTTCTTCTCCATTACACTTTGCTAATGACCTTTCAAGTCCTTTCCAAGTTTACATTTCTTCAATTTTATGAATCTTATTTATAAAAAATAAGCTCTAATTCGTTCTTTCCTCCAACAACCTTTAAATTATGGAGGAGTACTTGTAATTCTAAGTAAATCTTTCATATTGGAATAGTAAATCATTCTAAATTGATGATCTGCTGTAGAGCTTAACCTTGGTGATCAGTGAGGAGTTTATGTAACATCTCATCTGTTTCTGCTAAACCTGGGAGGAAAATCCTGACAGCCTTGTCACATTTGCTTTCCTAACCTGGAATATCTCAATCTAATTGTGCATCTCTGAATCATCAGTTACTTTTTTTCTTGGAGAAACAGAGATTGTTCTTAACTGTCAACACCCAAGAAAATGAAACGAGAAGACCGAAAGTTTCTAAAGCTATGCAGGAGCCATAAGAAAGATTATCTGAATAAACTTTCTTGCTGTCTGCGTGTCTGATAATTGAAGGAAGACACATCTGCTGCCACTGAATCGGTGCTCTTGGTTTGCACGACTTCTTGGCTTTCTGTTCTGAATTGTTTGACATCAAATACAGACGTCTTGGAAAGAGGGCCTGCAGGAAGGCAGCTTCCCAAAGGCATTGCTTGCCACGGGAACACTGGAGTTAGTGCTGTTCTAGTTCCAGCCTCCAGCTTTGAGGGTCTGCAGCAGCTGGAGATAAGTAAATGGTGCAGTGCTTCATGTTGTGGCACGGAGGAAATGAACTTTATGTCGAGTTTGTGTCACTTTATCAAGAACGTAAAATGTCCTGGTAGCGCAATTTCCTAAATGAGCTTTGCCTGTTACTTACTTAGTTCCTGACTGGGAAATGGTATTAACACCGGGATGCTGGGTTTTCTGCTTAAAAAAAAAGAAGGCTGAAGGAGACAGAGCTGAAACGTCTTTTTGGAAAAGAAACTGAGCAAAGTGAACTGGAGCTCAGTTGCCAACAGAACAGAAAGCTCTTGAAATCATCAGCCTGAGAAGATGCTGGACATGGCACTGTTACATTATTTTCCTCTCCACTTTCAGCTTATTTGGTCCTGTCTTGAGCCTCCCTTCCTTGGTAGAGGTCTCTGCACAGGTCTAGAACAATTTTCTTCTTCAAGCAGCTCGACTGCAGCATTTGTGGGAGCACCACCTGTCCTCGTCAGCCAAGGCCATGTTCCTTTTTGATGGAAGATCACAATGTCTTTGTAAGCCATCTCAGTTGAGCTGTGATGTTTAAAACAAGATGATGACTGTACCTGGAAGCAAATTACAAAAGGATACTTCAAAACCTCTTGAGTGAAACAGTGGCTAAATAAACACTGCCCTGGGCATAGAGTTTAAAGGCAGTAGAGAAAGTCCTTTCTGCAAATGCTTCTCTCCTCCAAGGTCTATGGAGGCAGTTCCCCTTTGTATCCCTGGGTAATCTCTGACTGAGGGTGCTGGTAATTAAACAGGGACTCTCTGTTCATGAAGGATGTGCAACCAAATGCTAATTGGGCAGGAATTAGCAGCAGTGGAGGAGGCCGTGTGGAGAGCATGTCATACATAAGGTTACGCTGCCTGGCAAGAATACAAATTACCTGGTGCTGAAATCTGAAAAGCTGAGCAAGTTGTCGAGGAGCAGGTGGGGTCTGAAGAACCACATGTGGAGATTTGATTTACAGAGAGAGGATGGAACAGGAGTTTCTTCTGGAAATGACAGCAGCTCTCTGCTTTGGATGAGCCATTCCAGAACATGGGAGATGCAGCTGCCTGGTCCTCACAGCCAGGCTGTTGAATCACAAGCAGTTTAATTTCTCTCAGTGCAGTGACTCTGTGTGTTTTAAAAGCTAAAGACATGAAACATCAACACTTTCAGCATAGCTCTGATTGCATCCTTGCATTTTGTTCTGCCACAGTGTGTTCTCCTTGGAGTGCAGCTCTGGAGCTTTGGAGTTTAATTGCTTTTAATTGTATCTAGAAATCAAGTTCTTAAAGTACTAATAGGTTGAATAAGAGCTTCTTTTTTAAAAAATTTAATTTCAAAGCGCTTGTTTTTCCTTACTGAATTTTCATGTTAATGGTTTAATGAAAAGATCCTTGCTAAGATTTACAAGCAAGCCAAAGTTTATAATGGAAGTTCAGATAAGCAGCTGAGCCACAAACTTTGGATAAAATAAATGCTTACAAATCAGCTTCATTTTGTTTCTGAGCCCCTGTACCAGCTACAAGAATTCTCATCAAAACTATTTTAACAGAACTCAGAGCATGACTAATACTTGATGGGAAAAGATTTGTGCAAACAAAAATGGCCCTAGGAATTCAGATATGCGACAAAATATTTAACAGAATAAAATCCCAAACTTCTCATGCATCAAATAACCTTTTCCCCCAAGGAAGAGTATTATGGCTTCAGTGTAGAAAGTGTAGCACAGCCTTTTTGAAGAACATCAGTGACCAAAATGTTCTACATATTGGAGACATCTACAGGGAATGTATTTTTTAAATCAAATTATCTTACTCATGCAAACTGCTTCTTCCAGATAAACAAAACCAGACAGGCTGTAAGCAGATTATTAAGATATTGGACAATTAAAGCAAACTCTTGGAAATACAAACAGTTTTGTGTGTTCTCAGTTTAACCTAAAGGCTGCTACCACAAGTCTATGTAAGCCAGGCCTTGTAAACATCTGAGCTACACAAGTTCTAGTACCCAGCAGCAATTACTCAAGACTTAACCTCGCATTAGAATAAAGTTTCCATCTAAACTGAACTGAGAACTGGGAGTTGAAGTCATTCTGCACCTAGGCAGGAGCACTCAGCATCATGGAAAATCGGTGCTCCCAAGCAGCAGAGATTCCATGAGTAAATTTCTTTAATTACAGAGGTGTTCGCTCTAGTTTATGCATTGTAAGGAAGCCAGAAGGAGAGGAAGTAATGGTTCTGTAAGTTATCCAGTGTTAGGCTCTGTATCCAGAACTGTGATCTGTTTTGAAGTGGAGGTGGCAGATAATGACATAGAAACAGAGAGTCTGCCCAAAGCACCTTTATAGCCATGTTCATATTAGCTCAGGGAAGGAGGAAAGCTGTCCTGTGGGAATTTATTATATAGAGGTGTGTCTGTTACTCTGTGGGATTTGTCCAGTTGTATTTTATAAAATCATCCTCAATTCTGTGTAGCAAGGCCATTTCTTGGGGTTTATCTGTCTGTATAAAGTACAGGATTATGATACAAAACACTGCTGATGCAGTTGGTTTTGTTGCTTGATTTTGGTTTTAACAGAGACAATTTAGGCTTTGCTCTTGCTGTTATTTTGGCTGTATGTGTGTGCATATGCTGTCATTCCCTCTGAAAGAATTGGTTTAATCTCAATTTGCCATGTTTCCAGGACTTAGCTGGAGCTATAATACTGCTTCTCGTGGTGCCATTATTCCCACCTGCTGGGAATTGCAGGATGCATGACTCCACAAGTGGCTGAGCCTCACAGAAACAGGGAAGTGAGTGTGCTCAATCCTTCATATACCACTCCTCCAAAAAGGAGTTAATGCTTCGCTGTGGGCACGACGAAGGAGCTGAGGAGTTATGTTTGCCAAGAGCTCTGGGCTTGTAAAAGTTCCCCCTCAGGCCTCCCTAGCTCTCGGCCCAGGAACTCACCTGGAAGCACAGCTCCTCAGAAACCCGAGGGGAGATTCAGCTCTTTGGAGCCTGATGTACTTCTAGAGGTTTTGCTACAAAAAGTTGGGTAGTAAAAGCTCTATTACAAACACACCTGTAGAAGCAAATCAGTTCTTTTACTGGCAGGAGCGTGTTTTCTTTGGTGAAATGGTTTTATCGACAAAATAACTTAATGTGAGCATGAAACTACCTGCACCGAGATGTCTGCTGGTACCTTCCAGCGAGGCTCAAAAATTGGCAGACCTTGAGTTTTGGGTAGGGAAGAGCCACCTGTGACTGCTGAGTGACAGGAACTGAGAATTAGTGTTCCCAATATACAAAATAGGAGGTTGCGATTGATTGCTGCTGTCAGTTAAATAAGGAGGAAGATTCTGCAATCCACACTAATGGACTTGAGATACTGAAATTTAATTTAGGAGTGAAAAATGCCCTGGCTCATCCACTCAGTTGTAATTGTATACTTGCAATTCCTTCATCTGGACTGGACCTAAAATGTGTACTTTGGTGATCAGATTAAATGAAAGTTTAATGATCAGCTGGGGTTATAGAAATTGCTAATTAAACCCAGCAAAGTCTATTAATATAATTAGCCTTGGGACAAAACAATTTAAGAACTGGAAACATTATTTGTAGAGTCCTGTCATTTCCTAAGTACAATGTTTGAGTCTGGAGACAAGAGACCAGAAGTGAAATTCTTTGTGTAGAACTGAGAGTGGCTGAGTGTATTTTTCACATGTTTTATACCTTCTGGGTGTCTGTAGTTCACTCCTGACTTCTGGCACCAACATGAGGTAGCCCTGTACATTTTAAGCAGCACAGAAAGGAACCCCCATGACTTGGTTTGAAGAAGTGCCCTCTTCTCCAGCAAAAGTGCCTGGAAGTTGAGTGGGCATTGGAAAACAAAAAAAGGACTCAAATACCATTTGGATTTATGTTTAACTCTTCTCCTGTCGTTTTATATGCTTGAAAATGACTTTCATAAAGCATGGGGAAAACTGTTTATGCTTTTTCTGGGCCCCTGTTCTTAATGTTGGTTGGATTTCCTGTCCTTCGAGGACTCATCAAAAGCAAATTTGTATTTACTTCATCCTATTTTTTATCCTGTGTTTTAGAAAACATTAAACTTTCAAATTTCTAATGAAATCAAGATAAGAAAATGCTGGATTCCTTGTTTACTATTACTTTGGGGGCATGGTGGAGAATGAATCGTTTTTGCTTTTTGGATTCCAGGAGTCTAACACAGGCTCTTCAGCATTAAAGAAAAAATCAATAATAATAAAAAAATCATTAAAAGGATGGTAAGACCTAATAATCTTCAGATGTCCCGGACAGCACTTGCAAACAGGTTACAAAGCTGGAGTTTAAACCTGTAAATAGTTCTTTTTTCTTCCACAGCTGACAGATTTAAGGTCACCCATCTTGTGACGTGGCAGGCGTTTCTTTCTGTCAGATCAATACCAATAACAAAAGTGTTCACGTAGCATCTTTAAACCCCTTTGGCATCTTCTTCTGGTCTTTGATGCAAAGGGCAAATGCGTGAGGCATCTTATCTGAGCTCCTGCAGATCATTACAAAACATTTTATTTTAGCACTATGAAATGTTGTGTCCTTAAATATATGTGTGAATTGTACTGAGGCAGTTCCGGTCTCTGTTTTTAAGCTGAGATGATTCAAATTGGAAAATTCCATTTTAGGAACTTGAGATAAAGTTTGAAAAGCATCAGAGTTACTTGTCTGGAATTCACATTTTGAAATAGAGCAGAGTGTAAAGATTACTCCAGGATTAATGTTAAGAATTCAGAACAGAATATCAGTGAGAACTGGTAGGTTTTTTCCAGAATCTTTCTTATTTAATACCTCCATTAGACCTCTAGGTTAATTTAAGGATCCCGTCTTTGTAAAATAGCTCAAAAATGTCTTTTAATGAGGGCACACAAGGGGAAAACATCCACAGCTATGTCAGTTCCACATAAAAATTAACACAGTTTTTTAAACAGCTGAACTGTTTTCTGACTGCTGTCCCTCTGCTGGCTTTGGTTTGACATACAGGTTTACATTCTGCACTCTGAAGTGCTAATGAAAGAGTGAGACAGTGAATTTTGGTTTCTATTACAGACTGACTTCAAACCCTGTGATCCGTGTTAGCCCTTTCTTTGTCATTAGTTGCCACAGGATGAAGCCGCAGCAGCAGAGGAGCTCCACGTTCCCTTGAGAAATAATGTTGGACAGGCAGCCCTCTTTCGTGGGGCTTTGTAAACACAGGCAGGACTTTAATAGAGATGCTTGGTCTGGCTAGCTGGTGATTAATCATTTAAAAGTAACTAAAGTTGAACCCCAGAGACAAGCAGCCACAGAATCAAAAATTCACCAGGGGTTTTCACAGCAAGGTGAATAAATGTGCAAAAACAGCCTCTTGTGAAGGAGTTTTGTGCTCTTACTGCTCTCTCCCACCAGGAAATACTTAACACTGCTGAACTGTTATTAAAGAAGTGTATGAAGAAATTAAGGAAGTTTAAAACCAAACAGAAAAGTAATGAAAAGGGATCTCCCAAACCAGATGTGTCTGTTTATATTGCACTTGCTGGATGAAGATTCGTGACTTAATATAGGTTCTGTTCTTAATATAGTAATTGATTATTAAATTTTCCCTTTGTGGAAACCATTCCTAAGGGAGGAGGAAAAAGATAAATCAAGCCCATGCTCATCTTCTTTGAGTATCAACAAAAGGATGTTTGAGCTGTTGGGGTATCTACCTGATGTTCTGGGGACCCCTCCATAAATATATGTATTTAAAAATCTTTTAAAAAGTATTTTTGGTGTGTATAAACAAGAAACTGCTGGCACAAAAAGACTAAAGCACTTGTTCTGCAAGGGCTCTGCTGCTTATTGTGATGCTTTGGATTTATTTTATGAAGTGTGAAGCTTGGGAAGGGTTTGTTATCGTTTCTCCTGGTCTCCCAGGAGCTGGAAGCTGCGGCTGTCATCAAGGCAAGAATAATGGTACAAGATGGATGAAGGTGGTACCAAGCAGAAGATTGTTCGTGCTTTATCTTCAAAGCAATGAATGGCATTTGCCAAGAGTTACACAAAGCTTTTGTAGGTTTGTTGTGAAGAAATTAAACATACAAGATACTTAAAATGGAGAAAACCCACCAATTTACCATGAAGGTATAAGTTTAGGTGCTGGTCAGCATGAAAAATTAGTTGCACTAGGTTGAGTTTAAGCATGCCTCTGAAATTAAAATTGTAGGTTTTTTTCTTTGTACTAGTAGTAATGACTAAATGTTGAAATTTGTTGTTTAAAAAGGATACCAGAGAGCAGTAGTTCTGAGAAAAATCTGGAGGCTACAAGTCTAATATTGCAAATTATATATATGTGTATGTGAGTAGTGTATATAATGTATAAATGTATATATATCTGTAGTGTTAATGGACACATACACACTATAGATTGTAAATTAAAGGGAATTTGGTGAAGTACAATACAAATTATTACAACTGTAATCACTGCTTTATGCAGAAAGCAAGAAATACTTGTTTTTCACTCATCTGAGTAATGGCCAAGAGCAGTGACAGAGCAGAGTTTATAAAACAAGAAGAAAAACAATATCCTCTGCAGCCAGAAGAACCCAAACAAGCCTTATCTTCCCTCCCGTGTTCTGGGGGAGAACAAGTGGCAGCAGCCTTCAAAGTAGGCAGCGCTGGCTGTGGGCAGGATGTGGGTGACGAAGTGATAATTAAATCCCTTTCTCTGGCTGCCTGAGCCTGCTTTCAACTCCACAACACAGATAAAATGTCTTGCCTTTGCAGAAGCTCAGCCTGGTCTCTGCTGTAGAAACCCAGAACTTTGTTGCTGTGAAAGCTTTCTTTCCCAGACAAGTCCCCCAAAAGTCATTCTGGTTTCCTCGTCTCCCAGCTGAGGATGCATCTCACTGGTGCTTTTCCTGACTCGCACATGGAGACTTCAAGACAGTCAGTAGCAGTCACTTTCTGTCTGCAGGCAAGTGCCCAACGACCTGAAAGTCCTTTACCCAAATTAGCTGTTACCTTGAGATGCCCCAGACATCTTCATTTGCTGCTCATCCAAGTGAGCTCTTCCCTAAGCAGTTCCTTTGGGAATTGGAGATATCAGTGTGCTCCCCCAGACTACATGAAAGGTGATAAGGTAACATTTGGTTACAGAAATGCAGGAAACCTCACAATTTTTCGTATCTGTCATGGTTTTTTAAATTAAGCGGCACTACTCTAATCATCAATTAACTGCCTGAAGTTTGGATGGTACTTCATTGACTCAGGGCTGCCTGATGCTAGGGTTTTTTAATGTTACAATAGTAATGGAAGTTTTATCATGCAGAACTTAGTCCTGTCTGTAAGGGAACATTAGGCTGTGTGCTGAGCTTTCTCCTGACATCAGTCCCGAGAGACTTTCCCTGGACTGGCTGTCCTGAGTTACTGCCGTGTGTTGAGAAGTCTCTCAGGCCCAGCTCCAGGAGAGCACTCAGGCATGTATAGAACTTGTGATTGTAGCTTCAATTGGTCATTGACATCAGTGGGAATACTGACGTAATAAAAATTATGCACATGATTAACTGCTTGGCTGGGCAAAGGCCTGAGTTAATTCTCTTTTGTAAGCAGATTTGGACACAAATTGACACTACATTTCTGTTTTCTTTAATTTATTGTAGGAATTTAGGATGAAGGTAATTTAATCTCCCATCAAAGACTTCAACAAACACAAGCATTAGAACAAAACATTTTAAAGTAATTATAATAGAGCTTGTCAAAACCACTTAGCATCATGTAGCTAAGATGTTACTGGGCCCAAGCTCTCTTAGTTTAAGTTACCTGAGACCTTGAAGGGGTGCTTGAAAGTAGATGATTAAATATAAGCTAGCAGCAAAATAATGCTTTCTTATTTCTGGTTATTAAAATTAGGGAACAATGTATCTGCATGAAGAAGCAGAACTGTATTCAAGTTGTCCATCTACATCACAAGTCTCTGTGTACCTTGTGATCAAATCACCATTCCTGGGTTAGGATCAGGTGTAAAACTAACCCACAGCTTTGGAGCCAGCTGAGGGTGTGCTATGTATTCTTGGTCTCTGGAACTGCTGTGCTGCTTGGAGTTTTTGGCATCTGAGTGAAATGTTGGTGCCTGGATCTGAATGTTGGTGCCCATATCTGAGCTGACCCCATTTTGCTCCGTACATATTCCGGCAATATGAAGGTACTGCTGGTGGAGGGATGGGGGAGAAGCTGGATGTCTGGAGGTTTGATTCAGTGCTTTGTAAAATGGCCATGTTGCTGTGTCTGATTGCTCTGTGTAGGGTTATGATTGTGGCTGAGATGCTTTCATTTATTAAATGGGTGTGAGCTAGTGTTTATAAAAAAAACTATCTGTGTGACAGGCTCAGTTTTCAAGGCATACAGGCAATAATTCTGTACTAAACAAAAGGCTGGCATGGCTGTCTTGGGTAAATGCTTATTACTAGAAAATAGTAAGTGAACTGGTTCGCTTTCTTTCAAAACTTAAAAGCAGTGATACTTTCTGTTCGAGCTGAACACTTGCTGAATGTTTTTTCCTCTGTTTCACTGATGGTGAGAGAAACAAGAGCTGTATTCTGTCTTCACATCATTTCTGTGAAGCTTGTGGTATTATTTCAAATAGGATGTTTTCCAAAAATGGTGCAGTTGAGGCTTTCATTTATCTTTTTTCAATAAATGTATATTTAATTTGCCTTTATTCATGGTATAATTTTTTATTTGACATATTTCCCAGTAGTAAGGGTTCTTCATGCAATATAGGAGGTCTTCTGGCTACATGAGGTGGCTGGAGCTGGTGTCACGAGCACCAAGCATGTGCCTCATTTCTGTTTTGGTAGTGTCACTTCATCATACACCAAATCACAGAATTGTTTGGGTTTGAAGGGACCTTAAAGACCACCTGGTCCAACCCCCTGTGCCATGGGCTGGGACATCTCCCACTCACCCAGGTTGCTCCAAGCCCCATCCAACCTGGCCTTGGACTCTTCCAGGGGTGGGGCAGCCACAGCTTCTTTGGGCAGCCTGTGCCAGAGCCTCCCCACCCGCACAGGAAAGAATTTCACCACTGGTTTTGTGAGAAGAGGACATTAAAAAAAAGAAAATCTATTTCCCAGTACTTTGGTAAACAGAAGTGTAGGGTAAAAAGAGAAGCTATTGACAATTTCTACACTCTAAAATACCTTATTGAGCTTTATACCCCAGGAGGTCCATCCAGGCAGTTGTAAAGTCTGCTCTGCTGCCTCAGAGTTTCTCCTGAGTGCTCTGGAACTCAGCAGTCCTGGTTTTCCACGTCAGCTCCATCCATGTGGCACCACAAGGTGTTCACCCTCTGTGAGCACCTTGGTGGTGGGAGCTCTGCTGTTCATCCCAGGAGGAGCTGTGGAAATCCAGCCCACGATTCCCCAGCCGAATTCACAGTTGAGGTGGATTAGGTGATTGAAAATTAGTTTCAAGCTGAGTTAACTCGATAGCAGAATTGTCTATCAATATTAAACTGAGGAAGTTATTTGGTATTTCTGCTCGAAGAATGGATCGAATCCCTGAATAAGTCACTCCGATGGTTAATTGCCTGCAGAAATAAAAGGATGTGACCTTTTCCAGCTCTCGGTTTAGCTTTGCTTTACAGGCAGTAGCTCTTGTGCAGGCTTCTGTTTGGACAGCTCTTGCATTTTCTCCCAATTAATTCCCATCTGGGTTGCTGGAAGTGATAAATCAAGCTTTTGAGAAACCAAACAATATTAGTCTTTTGGGGAGGAATGAATAAAGCGAGGTGGTCATTGGCTATACAGTATAATTGCTATCTATCTCCTGCTCTGGCACATGGAAAGATGAGCAGAAAACCACATTTTTCCATGTAGCCTTGTAAGACACACTTACAAAGCTTGGCCTGAGTACATGAACTTTGGTGGTCCCAAAAGTTTTGGGAAAAGAAAGCTGTCAGTTCTGTTCCTGACTAGCAGTACTTATTAATGGGAATATAACCAGCTCCAGAGCCTGGGTCAGCACAGGTTTCATCTCATTTCATGGAGCAAAAGCCATGTATGTGCACATTCCCGTTAGAGCTTTTGATTTTTTGGAAAATGTTCTGTGCTTTGTGCTGTGCACTCACTGTTGCTTTTTTTGAAAAATTGCAAATAGCAAATGTGTTTTGAAAAATTGCAAATAGCCACATTCAGTCTGTGAAATATTTCTGCTTCTCTCTGCTTGCAACAATTTTATCATTATGTCACCTCCTAAAGATTTAGTTGTTATTGTCAGTCAGCAGGACACAGCCTTAATGTTACTTGGGTGACTTTGAAAATGAGATATTTCTTTTTTTAAAAACAAAACATTTTTCTAACTAAGCTCAGCACCAAACACAGATTTTATTTGCCACTTCAGTACAGAAACAGTTGCTGTGTTTGCCGGGACAAGATGTATCTCGGAGATGGCACTTGCTGATAGTGAATGAGAAGGACATTTTTTTTAATTGGGGAATGTTTTTTTGCTGATGGAAATATTATACACTGCTGTCAGTGGGAGGGAAGACAGTTCGTGTGAGAGAAGGAATATCCAGTAATGACTTGAATCCCCGTGGGGTCAGTTGGAATATTTTACAGTACAGAGGTTCCAACCCTATCATGAAAGCCTCAGGTTATACTGACTTTTGCTCATATTTCTCAGCAGTAGTACACAGAGGTCAAAATATCAGATTCTGACCTAATTATTGAAGAACAATATTACATTTTCCCTGAGGTACCTCAGGGTCAGCTGTGTAGCTTTTAATGGGCAACTATTTCAAAGAGATGCTGAGTTATAAGCTTAACACTCTATTAAAAAAAACCCCAAGTTTTCACACTGTGCCTTCATTGGGGCTTCCAGGTGCCTGAAATTTCTCTTTAATTGGTGTAGTGGCAAAAGTCTGTGGTTCAGGGGAATATGCTGCTGGACTGTGTGACTGAAGCTGAAGTTCATGGAGAATTTTAGTTTGTTTCTTTGTGTCATCTCCTTTCTTGGCTTCCATGTGACCAGCTCTTTGCCTGTCCAGAAGTGTGGCTGTGGTGTAGTTATTTTCAAACTTTAGAGCTTATGACCTATGTACTATGTTACCCTGAATTCAGCTTAAATCATCAAAACTGTGCTGTTTAATACAAGACTACAGCAATAAATTGTCATAGCTCTTTTGGAGTAAAAACTCCCAATAATTTCTGAATCAGAGTTACGGAGAAAATGGAATGTGCTTTTTAGGCAGGTAAAAAAAAAACAAACAACTGTTTCATGTTTTCTCTTCTCTGTGCTCCTGGTCATGAGGTGGAGGTGGGCACATCTCAGTTTAGCAACTTATCACTGTCATGAGTCCATCCAGCCTTGCCACAAACGTGGACACAGAGTCCTTTCTGGATGGAGCAACACTGTTGTCAAATTCTGTACAAACATCCTTAATGAATGTGAGTCACTTTATTCTTGGAATTCGTTTCTGCGCTGCAAATGGACACAATTATGTGGCTAAACCGAGAGGAGCCATAAACAAAACAGAACTGTCAACCAAGTCCTGCAGGAAGCGACGGGCTGAGAGCCTCGCCATCGCCAGCTTGTGGAAAAAGGGCTGCCAGGAGAGTCATGGGAAGCAAAGACAGGATGGGGAAAGACCAGCTTGGGCTCTGTGGGCAGGGTCAGCAAGGAGGAGCTGGGGGAACAGCAGCTGCCATCCATGGGGCTGCCTATGGGTTTTCCCTTGCCTTCACTCCACAAGTTCTACCAGGAGATTCTCCAAGTGGTGGAATTCTGCCTTCCACATCACAAGGCTTTGGTCAGCATGTTGCAGGAAGCTTTGGAAGTGCCTGAGGCATTTAGAAACCCAAATGCTGTTTGTTGGTTCATCTGCTTTACCTGAGCACAGAGGTTTCTTTTTAATTGCATCCTTCGTGATAGATTATTCATGGAACACAGGAATTGGATGGATGTAATTTTGCTTCGGGTTGCTGTGCCCCTCAGTTCCTGTACAGCTCTGTTTTTGCAAGGTGACTTCAGTCTTTTCATGAGCTTTCAGGGTGGCATCAAAGTGCTCAGTGTGGGTTGTGGGAGATCTTTAAACCCATCCCTGTACTCGTCTGATAAATGCAGGAGGACAGAGGACAGGAAGGTGTGATAGAAAAAAAGCAGGGACAGCTGAAATAGGGATCCTGTTTTATACTCCAGGATCGCAAGAAAAGGATTTGTCACTTTCAGGCAGCAGAGCCCTGCAAGCAGAGAAGGCAGTGCTGCTGAAATGCCTGTGCAGTCCATCTCAAACTTCCTCCCTTCAGCTCCTCCAGCAGCTCAGAGGAGGCAGGGCCAGAGTGTGGCATCTTTCCATGCATTAATCTTTGCATGGCCTCTTCCCTCATTTCCTCGGATCAACATATTGGCAGCGGCCGTCACTCATCCTACCCGGAGCTGGCACTGGCAGTGCTGGGAGGGCAAAGGGGCGCTTGTGCTCCCTCCTTCCCACCAGCTCCTCTGCCAGGCCGGCATTCAGAGCACTACAATGGGATATTGTGCCGCCCGGATTGCGTGCTGCTGTTTGGATGGGGTGGGGAAGGGGTCATTATTTTTTTTGTACAGTGGGAGCCAGCAATCTGGAACAAACTGCTTTAGAAAGCACCCAACGTGCCTTTCATTATGACCAAAATAAGAAATGCATTATCTGGCAAAAAGACTCCATGCTGCTTATGTTGTGAAGGGTTTTTTTCTTCCGCCCTTTTGGGATATTTTTACCAAGCAAAAAAGGCTCAGGAAACCCTTTAAGGAATGTTAGTGTTCGACCTTTTGTGTGGAGAGGACGTGCTACTAATGGTTGGTAATTATACCTTTTTTTTTCCCAAGGAAATTCACAAATGTGACTTCTTTTTCTTTGGGAAGGCAGCAGTCCCTTTGTGTGTGGTTTAAATGGCTGGTTTGCTTCAGAGCAAGCCTGCAGAAACATTGTTTGGAACCAGAAAGAAGTGAAAGGTGGCAGCCTAATTACTGAGCTGAGGTGCCTCTAGAGACAAGTAAGGTGCCACACAGCTTTCTGAGGGAATCAGCCCATTCAGCTCCAGGAATACTTGGGAACATTCAGTGAAAACAGAGATATTCTAGAGTTTGAGCAATCGGAAGAAGAAAATCAATATTGTCTATTAAGGACACTGTCATAATTAGCAGTGAATAGACGTCAGATCCTGCTGTGCAGTGTTCCCATGTCAGCCAGACTTTGGCTGGGATGCCAGCAATGTCCACACCGGGGTTTCCAGCGCCCAGACTTCCCTTCAGAAGTGTTCAGAACAGATGGTGCAACTGACCCTCATCCTCCCCTCCCACCCCTTCATCATCCCCACACGTAATTGCTTCAAGTTTCCTCTGGTGAACTCAAAGAAGAAGCAATAAAACAATTCCAGCACACCTTGACCTTCGATGGTCACACAGTACAGATTTATTGTTGGGGTTTTGTCTTAGTAATTGGCCTGAAGTTTTGCAGTAACTGTTGTAATACAGGGGGCTCGGTGTTGCTCTGCTTCAGACATGTAAATCAATGATCTAATTTTTTTCCTCCTTAATTTTGGGGTATTTATGCATTTACATAGTTTTGGCTAATCTTCCAGTGGTGTGACTACTCGATCTCTGGCCACAAAGCTTTGAGAGAAATTCTTCAACATCAGCAACACTTCAGATACTTGTTTGTGCTGTGTCATTTTAGGAATGCTGTAGTGTCATTTCACCAGTCTTTTATGTAAGTTAGTAAAAACATAAGTCTTGTAAATATCCAGAATTGTGCATGGTAATGGTTTGGGATTTTTTTTTTTAATGTTTGCGTTTTTTTTTTCCTTTTAACATTACAGACAGGTGTCCAAACCCTTTAGGCTTTTAGGAGCTATGTTAGGCTCTACAGCAGAGCCATGTGTTGAAGCTGCTCTGTTTTCTGTGCTGCCCATCACAGAAGAAGCCAGGAAAGGCCAGAGCTCAAGGGAGACTCTTCTCCCTCCTGGTCCTACACCACAAGGCAAAACACCATTATTATTTCATTTGAGACTCAGGGAAGGAAGTAGTCTTGGAAAGTAAAGAAAACAGAAATAGGTAATTTTGGCCTGGTTTTGACATGTTACATAAAATAACATGCTCCTGCATGAGCTGCCAGATGTGCATTTGTCTTCTCTGTATTCAGATCTTTTTATTAAGAGCAACTAAAAGTAGCTGAATGCTGAACTCTTGCTGGCGCTTGTTCAGATGGGCCTTTACTTCGCCTGTGCACTCCTGCATTTGTTTGTCCATGCACATAACCCAGGGCGGCTCTGTTTGCACACCTCGGTTCCTGCTGCCCCAGTCACCCTTAAACATCAGCACACACTTCCTTTGTGTCTGGGTAGGGGAACTTGTTGTAACTCCAGGTGTCAGGTATCACTGGTTCTTGGCTGAGGGGACACCTCAGTGTTGAATAATGCTGACTTTGTATCAGCACCTTGGTTCACTGCTCATTCTCTTGTTCTCCGGAGCGTTCCCATTGTGTCCGACTCCATTCTTCTTGCAGCCAGCAGCCTGTTGCTGCACAGGACGCTTGGCCAGCTCCTGTCATGCCAGTAGAGGATTTGTGCACTCAGGTGCTGCAGGAGTGTGCTTTTGGAGCCAACCTCCCCTGTTTCACATGGCAGAGCAGGTTTGGCACGCACAAATGGGATGAAACTCAATTTGGAGTTGTGCTTCAGGAGCATCCTAATGAACTCCTGTTCCTGGGTGCAGCAGATCCACTCCTCACCTCTGACATACATCAGTCAGGTTTTCAGCACCAGCAGATCTGCTCCTGGTATCCTTACTGTTGCTGATGTACAGGAAGCCAAGGATATCTTAAGCTTTTCCCCTCCTGATTTAAGTTACGGTGTCCTGTGCTGAACTTGTGTAATAAGTGATCTTAATCTCACTGACAGAGCCTGTATCTTTTTGCTGGCAGTGTTAAACATACTCAACTTGTAGTCACTGGACGTTTCATTTAAAGCTACTTCAGGATTTATTGTGCTTGACCTGTGCTTCATGGGAAGGTTGAGTTGGGAGGGTCTTTAGGTCCTGGATCCCCTAGTTTCACAAGCTTTGTCCTAAAATCCTATTCAGAGACTTCTTAAATTCCTTTGATTCCCAAGGTACTCTATGAAGGGGGATTATAGGTTGAGCTGCCCACTTCTCCATCCCAACCCTGACTGGCACTGAAGTTTATGGATGTGGTGTTTTGTCCAGCTGGCATCTGAGCCCTTCACACCATAGGCAGAAATAGGGGGAGAGATGGAGGTGCTTCCCATAGAAGTGAAGTGCCAGGGGAAGTGGCTCTTGATTTTGACATCTGTTTTTCCTTGAAATGTTTGTCTTTGGCTCCATAAGCACTGAGTCTTTTGAAGAAACATGGTAATGAAATACTGAGCTGGAAAACTGAGCTGGAAATACAGGTTGTGCCGTTGGATGAGTGAGCCCTCCTGACTGCCAGAGTTTAGCCTGGACCTGTCCTAATCAGATGTTCCCGTTGGCCTGGGAGGATCTGTGTCAGTCTGCACAAAACTGTGTTTATTCCTGTGGAACCTTACACTGGCCAGTCTTGGAGTACTGGGAAAATAATTTATTTTCCTCTGTCTCACTTGCTTCTCTGCTGGTATGGAGGAGGAGGGGCAGATCATAGATTTTTTTTTTTCATTTTGTGGGAGCGTTATGATTTGGCGCCTGTTGTAGTAATGAAGATGGCATTGTCTTTTCCTGGATTTATGCTGACATGGGATAATCCTCTAGGCTTTTTCCCTGTCAAACCCCTTGCCTTCAGAAGTTCTTCCCTGAGGAAGCCCAACTTCCCCCCAAGTAGTTCTGTGAACTCACCAGCCTCTCTCATGTCCCTGTAAATGTGCCATTTTCCCATGGGTTTAAAACCGCTTTTCTCCCCTCCTTTTGCCAGCATGAAATAATAGGATTGTTCCAGTGGGAAAGGAAATGTGTTTTGACACCATTGTGTCAGAGTGCCACTTTGAGGGTGATTTGTTTAACTTGTGCTAAGTTCCTGTTGGCGCTTCTTTGCGGTTATTATCATTTTATAAACATTACAGAGCAGGCTGCAGAGTGCCAACTGCTTTATGTTTTCTGTTAAATCAAACATACAGAGCAGCCTGTTCACATGACCTAATCCCCTGTGCCCGAGTTGTTTTGCATCTTTGGGACCAAGATCTCCACAACGAGTGACTTTGGAATACAAAGCCATAAGGCTGTGCTCACCCCAGTGGGAAGGCAGGTCCTGACACCCACAGTGACTCAGGTTGGCAGAGGAATGATTCCCTCTCCTTCCATGCAGATCTGTGGCTCAGAGTTGTAAAAAGAATAATAATCAGGAGTTAGGGAATCCTTGGGTTTGTGTTATCCTACCTACTATGGGCTGCTACCTTCAGGTGTTATGTCAAAATGAGAAAATCCCTAATTTTTACATTTTTAAAAATAATATACCTAAGTTTTTTTTCCCCGTAAACACATCCAGTGTCTATAGTAGGTGGCAGGGATCCCTGAGCATTCCTTTTCCCACCCTGAGCAGCAGCAGTGCTGGGCTGGTTCCTGGATGGACCCGTGGCCCTGGGCTGTCCTGCCCTGGGAGGCCCCAGAGCAGCACTGCTGAGTGCAGGACATTACTCACTCCTGGAGTGCCAGGGCTCCACGTGAGACATCTGGGAAGGTCACTGTGCCACAAGCTGCCCAGAGGCCACGTGCCACTGCAATTACGATCCCGTCAGGAGAGCAGGACTGGCAAACGAACCGTGCCTAAGTCATCGAGCATCAAAGCATTTACGAGGTGCCGCATTTTCCACTGGAAAGCCAACGTGTCCTGAGGAATGACAGCAGGCAGAGGAGGTTATTTTAGTTCTGGGTTTTTAACAGCTGTCCCTCCCTCTCTTCTTGTGGTGGTCAGCCTTTCCAGCCAGATGGACCACGCAGCCCTTTCCAGAGGCAGGGACACGCAATGCTCTTCTCTCGTCCCCTTTAACTTGTCACGCAAGGCTGGTGGCTTTGTTCTCACACACTGAATCCAGTGCTTCTGGGAAGCTTTGGACTAAGATATATTACAAGCTGGATAAATTCATTCTGCCTCCCCCTTGCTTTATGTCATATAATGGTGACAGAAAAAATGGCAGTAGGAAAAGGCTGCTATTGTTAAAATAATTAATCTGGCTGATAGCCTCTTCCTAAAGGGCCCTTGGGAAAGAGGACTGCCAAAAGTAGGCTGCAGGCTGGGAGAATTTGCATAGTGTGAAAGGTGGGACATTTAATAATAAATCTGTATTTGTTATCTTGGCCTTTTACAATGAAATGGAAGTACCGCCAGCGCTTTGACTTCCAGAGTAAATACCCTACATTATTTACTAGGCAAGGTTGAAACAGGCTTTCGTGGGGAGGTTAAAATAAAAATGAAAAGCAGAGTATTGTGAAGTGAGTTTTGAAATGCTTAAAATGATGAGTTTCTCTGGTTTGGGTTTCTGGAACTCTTGAGGAGATTAGCATAAATTTGGTTACATGAAGGATAAAGCCTGTTGTTAAAAGTTGTGGCAGTGAATCCAGTACAGCATAAATTTAATAATCTGCTTCTGCTGGTTTTCATATATTCAATAATGTTTCCTTGACAGAATTATCTGCTCTGAATTTAAGTCCAAATCCATGGATTTTACGTCTGTCACTGTTTTTTGAGCGTAAGTGGCCATTTAGAAAGGTACCCAGACTTCTCGTAAAGGCGCTTAGCAGTGGCATATCCGTTGTGTCCCAGGGATGTGACTAAGTGCTCCTGAACATTCAGTATCTCATCATTTATCACCCATGAATGCAAGCTTCATCTCTGGATAAATGCTAATTAATGCTTATGTCATGTAATTAAAGTTATTCTTTACCAGTGGCTGGGCTACTCAATCTAATGGCTTTTGTAGCTAACGAGTGACATACTTCGAGCAATGACAATTCATAGTTTTAAGAGGCAGCGTTGCCGAGCTGGGTTAGTGTGGTTCGCTTCTGCAAAAACGCAACAGCTCCAGTCTCTTGTTTTCCTGCAAATGAAGCAACAGGAAGGTGGCTGCCAGCAGCACATCTGCTGTCAGTGCAGGGGAAGGTGAGCTTTCAGCACTAAGAAACAAAAAGAAACTGTTGATGTGGGACACTCTGGGAAACAGTTTTTCCTCTCCTCTTGTCTTCTGAAAGTACTGAAGCATTGCATGGAATGCTGGGGAAGGTGCTTTANCTCTTGTCTTCTGAAAGTACTGAATGCTGGGGAAGGTGCTTTGCTTAAATCTGAAGCTTTCCAGTGCTTGTGCTGCCATGGAAGCTGCTCTCTTGCAGTCTATTAACTCTGTATCAAGTGCAGGGGTGCGGAGAACAAGCAGAAACCCAAACCATGGCTTGGGATGGCCTCTCCCAGCAAGCAAGTGCAGGTCTTTGGGAGCATGCCCCAGTTGTTAGCAGGGATGGGCTGATGCCCAGCCCTCAGCCAGGTTGCCCAAGGCCTGGTGCCGGGCGGGGAGGAGCCGGTCAAGCGCGGCACAAAGAGCGCAGGGACACGATCCGGGTGTCAGGGAGGAGGTTTTGGATACGCCCACTAGACCTGTTCAGCCAAGATGCGCATGAAAATTGCTGTCTTAAAATCTTGTAAGCGCTTTATCCCACTCTTCAGAATATCCACTCTCTTGGTTTCAGCAGTCACCAGCTGTCCCTGACTGCTCTAGGGAGGAACAGCGGTGCTGACTCAGCCCAGATGCTTAAGCACAGTTTATATACGGGATCTGCAGCACAGGGTTGGGAAGGGAGGGCTATAACACAGCTTTTGGTGCAGTAATGCCATGCCTGGAGAGTTACCAGGATTGCTGTCTGCTTTCCTGCTCGTTCCTTTACTTACTGTGACTTTCCTCATCCTTTTCCTATCCCCCTGTCCCTGCAACTGCCCAACACGTTGTAATTATCTTGTCATTCTTTAGAATCAATGCCTTTCCATAGATATATCTGTGGTTCTCTGGCTGGCTTCACTGGCAGATGCTTAGGGGCAAATCTTCAGCTGGTAAAAATAGAGCTCCCTGCAACCATGATAATTTACACCAGCTGACAATTGGCCACTTGTGCTCTATCTTAAAATATCTGTCTCTGAGAAGCAATTTGTTACTTAATGAAGAAAATCCTCCTAGTCATCTATTTCTCATTTCCAAACACCATGAATATGGTTGGGTACTTTTTTTTCTTTTTAGACTAGGCTTTTTTTTAATAGAAGCAGTGTTGTGTAATCTGGACTATAACACATGTTCATGAAAGTGTCTTTGAAATATGCATTTTATTTCTTCTTAAAATATTTTAAGAAAAACATTCTGTATTTTTCTGCGAGATATGTAAATGCTTCATACCTGCCAAATCTTTCTGTTTGGGAAGTATCCCTTCCACATTTTGGCAGGAGAAATGTAGTTCTTCCCTGCCCTTTTTCAAAATCCTCTCTGAAGCCAGCTTATTTTTCTGACTGTAAACATATTCTCCATTTTAAAATGTTGGCAGGTGAGATAATTTTGTATTGTAATATATCTTCATAGAAATTAACGGCTAAAAATACAACCTGAAACTCTATTTTATAAGCCTCCAGTGTCAAGGAGTGGACTATAGCTGGAAGATCATCTTCCTGTTAAAGTGTATGTGCTGTGGTTCCTCCTTGCTCATACATGTTCAAATCAAACCCACACCAAACTGCAAAGCTTTTTTTCTCTTAGAGTAAAAAGAACTCTTTTTTCTCTTCTTTAAAGGACAAAACATTTGGGTAGTGCTGCTGCTTTCCTTTCTTAAACTTTGTTGGAGGAAGCTGTAAGGAGTAGGAAAAGTTAATTTTTATTGTTTAAATTAGTACAGACCCCTGAGGCTGACCTTCCTTTAGGACCTTAAAATGCTCAAAGTTTCATACTCCACAGACTCTGCAGTGGGGTTCCCAGGAACACCCAGGCTCTGTGTTAATTTGTTATCTATATAAATATGAAGAGATCATGTGTTTCTTTTAATACCTGGATTGCAAGGTCATAGCTTTAAAACTATAAATACAGAGGCCCATTTCAAGTAGGAAAGCTGTAGAGTGAGATAGTGGAGAGATGGATTTGGGGAGATTTGGTACTGTTCAGGATGCTGTTTTTGCATTAGGTGGTCTGGCCTCCTGCATAATGCATTAGAGCTGCCTGCCATCTAAATTGTGTTTCAGTTGCCCCAGGGAGATGGAAGACTTTCTAAAGTGGGAGAAGTTGCCTTGGTTTCATTACAGTTTAATTTGGGGCTTTTCTGTGAAGTTTTTAGTTCAGTTTTTGGGGGTTGGATATTTTTATTCTGTTTGATTGGGGGTTTTTTCCCCTTTATTTTTTTCTTTGCCCCACAGCAGTGAGTTGCATCCCTCCATTAAAAGCAAAATTAAAAAAAAGAGCAAATGAAGCACCTCAGTGCTGGATTTTCCAAAAGGGTGATTGAAAGGATTTCTCAGCATTAGCTCATAGAAGCAACGCTGGGAATTGTGCTGCTGAAAGAAGAAAGGAGAGGAAGTTGTTAGTGTTCCTGAGTATGATGAGTGACAATGATTGTTGTGTTACTTTTTGTCACTGCTCGTTCCAGCTCGTTCGGACCTACTTGACAACCGTAGTTCCTCCTAAGAGAGACCCACCCAGCTGTCACAGCAGTGGTGAGCTGACCTTGCAAACCTTCTCTTAGAGCCTTGTATTAATTCAGTTACTCTTCAGATTTAGCATGCACGTGGGAATCTCTTTGTTTTAAAAGCTTCCAAGGTTGATTTCTTCATTTTATACAAGTGTTTTAAACAGTAGCTAATACAAATCATTCACCAGGGAGCTACAGAGCCTATGATTTACTAGAGAGTATTAGAAATTTGAAACAGAAGAGCTCTATCCCAAAGAACTGCAGCATGGGCAGCCTTCTTTTCTGGCTCTGGCACCTGGCATAGCAGGGATGTAGCCCAAAGGACTCCATGAGCTCCACACTGATTAAACATGGAGGAAAAGGTAAAATTACAAACCCAGAATGACTCTTTAAGTGTTCACTGCTTTGTATGAGGTAAGGGCAAGGTGTAAACCATTGTATGAACACTGTCTCCACTCTGCAGTGAGGAGAGACCCCAAAGAAAAGACTCTGTCCTCTCGTTTTCCTCCCTTCTTATGCTGGCCAGAACTTGCATCTGACTGGGTTTTCAGTAACAGGTTATTTAATTTATTTTCAGCATTCATGTAAGTGGAAAGCTATTTTAGGCTTTCCTTTGCTGAAGGATAGATGTCTTCTGGTCTGATGATCTGACTGCAGTGAAGGAAACAGAACAGTCTATAAGGTCTGGGTCCTTTCCCCAGGTGCAACACTGGTGAGCATCAACAGCCTGAACGTGAGCGTTGTGGTCAGGCAGGCGGTTGGAAACCAGGTTGTTACGGAGTCATTGCCTAAGCTGGGTGTGCCAGTCCCATCTTGGTGTTGTTTTGCTGGGCATCGATAGCACGCTGGGCATCATTAGCATGCCAGTGGAGAGCTGGGAGGCAGCTGGGGAGCATTAATGGGCAGCACGCAGCCATCCAGCAAAGCAGCAGCAGCTTCTGAATGGAAAATGACAGTGTCTAAGCCATTTTGTAGGAATTGTCCAGCAAATGAGAATCTGACAGAGCAGGCAGGACATGATGTCATTTTCCCAGGAGAGGGTTTGCAAAGGGCGCTGCGCCTCCTGCATTCGGCATCTCTTCCTCTCCTCTGCTGAATCTTTTGTTGCAGCAGCCTCTTAAGTCAGTTCCTTGGCAATGTCGTTCTAAGAACAGAGTAAATTCCAGGCATTTAAATGAAAATGAGTTTGGTTCTATTTTATTTTTTGTCTCCCATGGAGTACATATGGTTTTCTCTAACTGATGCAGAACAAATCACCATTTAGGCATTACTATACCAATAAATCTACTGCTATGTCTGTTCTTTTCTTTCAGGTGTGCATTCAGAAATTGGCTAACGAGGCTTGTTAATTCATAAATTCAGCATGTGAAGGACCTCACAAAGCCAGAGAAATGGGTGGTTTTGCAGTCTGTTGAAAAGACATTGTGCATTTAAATGAATTGCTCAATACATGTGACCCAGACTGTTTTCCTTGGTTTTTTATTTGAGGGGCAGTACAAATGATCACATTCTTAGCCTAAAAGTTGCTGAGGACAAGTTCCCAAGTAATGATTGAAAATGGATAATTGAAAATGATTAGCAGCAGTAGAAACCTTAGAAGAACAACATTTCTTTAATGATGATCTTGTTTATTGGTGGTATCTCCATTTCTTAACCGTTTGATTATCAGATTAACACTTGTCCCCAGTTATGAATAGTAGTAAATAACTACCTAACAGTGTCATCAATGTGTGGAACTCCATTTTTAAATCAAGTTCAGATGGGAACACCCAATATC
Organism: Edolisoma coerulescens; assembly: GCA_013397115.1. NCBI lineage: Eukaryota > Metazoa > Chordata > Aves > Passeriformes > Campephagidae > Edolisoma > Edolisoma coerulescens. The sequence goes on along the minus strand of VWZW01005507.1, from coordinate 898,196 downwards.
AATGCTGTGGTTGCTCCTCGGGCTCTGGTGGCAAATCAATTTAAAGTTGTGTTATCTAATGTAAAACTGAAAGTTGCACCTGAAGCTAAAATGCCAGGTTTGCATCTTGTAAAGGGTTGCACAGACAGAACTGTCCTGCAGGTGAGATTGTGTAACTGGGCATCTGCTCCTTCTCTTGGCAATGTAAATAAATAAATAAACACACAGAGAGAACACACCTATTTAAATCCTGGATGGCCCTGCTGCAGTAAGTGTGGAAATGCTCTCAGCGTGCAGTGACTGATTCCAGGGCTCAGTCCTTAATTTCCTGGTGATGGTCCCTCTCCCATCCCAGTGAGGAGTCAGGCAGGGATGTAGGGTAAGGAATTTGCCCCACACTTGGCAGCTGTGGTAATGCAGAACGCAGCTGCAAACCTCTCCTCGATACGTATCAAGCTGATTCAGCCCAGCTCACTGCAGCAGCAGGACTTGAAATAAAAAATGCTTGATGCACTATATAGGATTGTTTTAGTTGTTGTCTCTGTTTTTTGTGGGAATAATTGCCACCTCCTTGTGTTCTCTGTGCTGTTCTGTGATGTTATTGACCACTTTCTTAACATCCATTTTACTTCCAAGGTGCAGAATTCTAGACTTGGAGTTATTTACCTACCATCTCTTCTACATATCTTGTCTCAGAGTTTTCCTTCTAGTTGTAGTGGGGAGTTTTTGAAATTTTAGTCTTTAATTATTTAACAGCTTAATTTTAATATGCATCATCTTTGTTTCTTGATCGTTTTGTTGACAGTGATTTGACTTTTCCCTTTCAGAAATGAAAACCATTCATTTGCCTTGTGAATATCAAAAATGAGACTTACTGATAACACAAAAGGGGAACTTACTGGAAGAAACACTGCAACTTTCTTCTAAAATTCTTTCATTTGTATTTTAGTATTGATATTACACGGTGTCATAAATTATACTGCAACCTCCTTTCTTTTCTTGCCCACACAGAGCATTTAATAAAAGAAAACAAAATGTCACTGGATCTGTGAGTGTCTGTATGTATTTGTCAGAACACCACAGCAGAGTGGCATTGTGTTGAGGGCCCAGTCAGGGTGGTAATTATTCTCCCAGCAGTTTAAGGCTGTACCTGTTCCCTGCATTTTAAGTGCCTGCTGGAGAACAAGGCACCGCAAATTGATTAAGTATTAATTGTGACATTGAAATTTTCTGTCATGTGGCGTTGAGCTGCATTGATCTGTAAGCTGCATTTAAACACCGTGATGCAACTGCTTGAATACAATGAAAGTGTACAAGGTGGCTTTTTATGGCAAATCCATCTCCAGCTCTGTGGAAAAAGACCTTTCTGCCTTTAAGGGTGCCTTGGGAAATCGTTCCATGTTAGTTCTGCACACAGAAGTAACGGTGAGGTCAAATGAATGTTTCCAGACTAAAGGGTTTATCTTGTAGGTTAGTGGAATTTTGGTAAGTGAAGCTTTGATAGCCTTCACAGGAGGATTTTATTTTGATTACAAATATGGGTCAGTGCACGGCTTCTACAATGAAGAGTGTGTAACCTGCCACAGCCCATCTCCTGTGCACTCTCATGCCTGAGGAGGCCACCTAAAACACAGAGACTAGACAAAATAAGAGAGTAAAGGTAGGTATTTATTTTAAAACCTAAGGCATCATTCTGAGATGCCTTTTGAAGCCATTTCTCTCCTTACTGAGACACAGTTTAATCAGTAAAGGATATTAACAGGGTTTGCACTCTATTTACAAATCTCTGTGGTTTCTTACCCCTGATGCTTAACACACCACAAGTCCAGTCACACCCCAGAGGAGATATTTGCTACCCCTGGTAAATCTTACGGATCTTCTGCAGCCAAAAGTGCTCCAGCCTGCAAGGGATGCTCTGTCCTGCCTGTGTGTCTGCCAGGAACACACTTTTCCTTGTGTTTAAAGAAATTCTGAGTTCTTGGTTACTGCAATCACACAGACGTGTGCGTTTCCTCTCTGTGCCACAGCTGGGTCGCTTTAGGGAGTCCTGGTCCCTGTGGATGAGTGACCAACAACTCCTCCACTGTGGCTGCTCCTGAGCAGGCTGCAGGTGTGAAAATCCCCATCCATCCATCACTCAGGCACCATACCCAAGCTCTCCGAGGGTATTTTGGATTAATTTTTAACTTGTACTTTCCCAAAGTCGGCAAAGTGCATATTTAAACCACAGCAATCATTGGTAATCAGTTTACTATAGATTTTAATGGATGTTAATACAGTTTTCCCTCCAAGTGGAATAAAAATTACTCTTGATTTGATCTTGCCATAAAAAAAGCTTTTCAATGTTTTCATTTTATTTGGTATATTTTTAATCACTTCCCATTTCAAAGCACGTAATTTTGCATTAATATACTACTGGGGAACTTTTTCTGTCTTAAAAACATCAGTTGTTTTAATATTGAAGTGTTTCACTTGGTGCATTTCCACCACTAGAGATTAAGACATTTCTCCAATTTTGGCACGTTTCATACTTCGAAAATCCTTACCTCAGGCTGTTTTTCCTGTTTTGTTTTCTCCCCTGAGGCACTTCACGTGATGAAGGGAATCTGCATTTTGTGAATTTTTAAAATGCTCTGTGAAGATGTGGTTTGGAAGCTCCGAGATGGGATAGTTCCTAGATGGGTGTATGTGTGCCTGTGTAAATGTTTCATGCATTTCAGTCCTTCTGATCTCACATTAATTAATTACACAGGCAAAGGACACAATATAGCTGTAAGAAAGAAGTGCAGAAATTGAGCGCTTGCTCTACAGTATCTAATTTGAAGTGCTGACCCTTCAGTCTTGCAGTGCCCAGTCCTGTTTGATCAAGGTACAACCCATTCTGCAGCCCCAGCTCCCTTATTCCCAGTGTTCCATTGATTTACTTCCATCCTATTCCCGTTTGGTTTGAACTACTAGTTTAAATTCCTCAGCTGAAGTTTTAAAGGCCTGCCCTGTTAACGTGGTTTGTTGTCCTCATTGCTGGAGCCTCGCATTTACAAACCTGCCTGTTCTCTCTGTAGGTTATGTGGCACTCTCTGCAAAGGTACAGGAAGGTTTCAGGGGAGGAGCTGGGTTTTATTCCTTCCTCATCTTCCTCTGGATGTGCCTCCACGCTGGCACTGCTGTAGCCTTGTTGGTGTTTTAGAAGATTTCCTCAGAGGTCCTGGCGGGAGGTGACGAGATCTAGGGGGGAATCAGGGAATATTCTCTGCACCCTTCCGTGTTGTGTCTTACTCTTTCCTCAGCTGCCCATTTTCCACTCTGTTCCCTCTTCCATAAGTGTTGGTCTATTCTCTGGAGTGGGGAATAAAGGTGTGAATTGTGTGGTGCCAGCTGAGCTCCTGAGATAAGGGGAAGTGTTTATCCAGACGGCTCTTGCGGGTTCAACAGTCGGGACACGCAGCACTCGCCTCTTTATCACCTGATTTTGTATTTTCTGTGACTAAAGCTCTCTCCAGCTGCCCAGGCAGCTTTACCCTGTTCTTCTTGTAGATGGCCTCCACTTTGCAGCTGCCCAGCTGGCCCTGGCACATGGTGGCTGATGGTTATTTTGTCTTCACTTAAGGCCAGTGACCCTCTGAGTTGTTCTATGTGTCTATTTTGTGCAGCTCCTCGGCTGCCTAAAGTAACCTGTGAAAGTTAATACTCTCTTTAATAACTAAAATCCTCCTGTCCACAGGTCAGTGGTGCTACTGAAGTCATCACTAAAGCTTTGTTGTAATCTCAGCTCGTCCAGATAAAATGTACCTTCTGATTAAAGAAAAAAAAAAAATAAGCTGTTCTTCCTTTCTCTTATTATCTCTTTTTTTATTTACTAAAACTGGATGTGTTCACGCTGCTTCACTTCTGCTCTACCAAAACCCTCATCAAATCAACTACATAAAAACTGAACCCTAGTTTTGGCAAAACAGGATAGAGATTTTATTGATTTAGTGTTCTCAGGAGCTAAGAACACGAGAATATGATCAAATAAAACTGGTTTGGGAACCCAATTGGATACTGAAGTTGCTCTCATATTGGCTTGTCTTGATTGACCCAAATGATTTATAGAGTTTGCCTCCCATATTGTAGAATGTAGAGCGTACTTTGTATTTTGCTTGATTTTTCAAGCCTGTTCTTTTTTGTTTTGTTTTGTTCTTGAGGTGGTTATAGGAGAAATGACCCTCAAAGAACTGATTTCCAGGAGTTTTTTCTGACTGCGAAGCAAAAAAAAAGAATTTCTGCCCCCCTTTAAAGAGATGCAAAACTTTGGCTGTCTCATCCATAGGCTGGGCTGAAGTCAAGCAGGACATGGGCCCTTCTCTGTTCAGCCCAACTTGCTCATCCACAGCATCATCCCTTTTCACTGCTCTCTGGAGAAGAAGCTTCTTGCATAGATCTGCTCCTAATATGCTGCAAAAAGTAGGGAGAAGACAAGGAGGAGACTGAGTAAGAAGAGCAGTGTCTTTGTGTACAGCCTGGAAGGACTTTGTGATAAATACGAAGTGCTTCCGATGAATTTCCTGGCTGTTTTATTTGCCTATATGGAACAGCTTAGAAATTGCAGCATAAGCTACAAATTAAAGATTTGTAAAGATTTTTAAAAAAAGCTGGTTTAGAGGTGGTAGTGCTTGCTGCGGTAAGCCTGAATTAGCCTTACTTTCTAGACTGATATTTGTGGATTATACTTTTGTGGCTCAGTCCTCGAGCTACTGAGCAAATCTGGCTTATCCACTTAGGGCAGGCTCTGCTTTAGCACATGCATGGTCTCCAGAAGTGCAGGGCTGTTTGCTGGAGGGTGTTGCTGCCTGTGTCCTCAAAGCTTCCTGTGGCAGTGCAGCACTCAGCATTTTGTAATGCCTGATATCAACCAAGTGACTTGACTCATTTAGGCTTCATCTTCCAAATAACCTGGGAACTCAAAGTGTGGATTTTAGGAGAGAGCTTGCACCAGGCACCTGTTTGATTGCCTTCAGCAAGGGCTTGTTTCTACCTCGGATAGCTCCAGAGCTTCTCCTGAGCTGCAGCACAAATCTTTGCTGAAGCAGTTCGTGTTCTCTGCTTCTTGCTCTGCTCATCTTGTATGAGGAGAAAAATTACTCTTTTCTCACCCCCTGTTTATTCAGTTTCCTATGTGTTTATCTCTCCTTTAATATCTGTATCCTCAGTCCACATCTTTAAGTGCACCAAGCTGGGGCTCTGCAGAGATGGATGATTTATCCCTTGTCCTGTGGAGGCTGTGGTCCTGTGTGTGTGTCCCAGGTCGGTGTCTGTCAGCTTTGCAAACAGCACAGCAATGTTCAACTCCTGATTCCTTTAACAAACAATGAAACACCGAGCTCTGCCTGGTGAGGTTCCTGGGAGATGGAGGGAGCAGGAGAGGGGCTGCAAGACTCGGGAGGAAGCTTAGTGTGGGCAGAGAAGCTGTTTCAGGTGCTAATCCTTGATCTCTGGCACCTCTGGTGATGCTAAATACCCTCACCTCAGCAGGATGCTCAATAAAAGCATTTACTGGAGAATAAAATATCATCAGCTTAAGAGAGGGTGGGCTGGTCACACTCTTTATGCCCCCATTTGTAGTTGGTAATTCCATTGTATTTAAAAAAAAAAAATAATCAAGCAAACAGAAAAAAAGGAAAAGGTGACTTTGAACCAAAACTCTGCTATTTTCCCTTGCACTGAGCCCCTCCTGAAGGCCCCTAAATCCTTCCCATTCCCCAGGCAGGTATTGAGCACAGCCCCCTCCAGGCAAGCCCTGGGCCCACACAGCCTCCCCCCGCAAGTGTGGCATCCTGGGACCACACAAAAAATTCCTCCCCTGCACAACCTGCAGCTTTATTTTGGCACAAGGATCCCAAAGTGGCAACCCAGGGGGAAGCATTGAAATTCCAGCTTCCCACACGGCAATGTGGAGACTTACCACTGAGTCACCAAAGCTGCTTAAGAATATCATTATAATATTTCCTGAAAACAACATTCCTACCTGGTAAGCTGCAAAGTGTTCAGGCTTTATAAAATTCAATTCCCTGCCTAAAATGTTCACTTGCAGCTGCGGTTTTTTTGCTGAATTTAAGAGACTTTGTATCTCCAGTAAAGTGGTTTTCAGCCAGAAGGTGTAACTCAGGTGGGAGTTCATTTTATGGATCAGCTTGTACTCAAGCTTCAGGTGCTTGAGAAAAACAAGTTACAAAGCAAAAAGGCTCTGTTTAATCAGAGGATCTTTAGTTCAAATGGTCTTTGCAGGACAAAAAATACTGAAGAGAGTGGTTTGTTTGCATCTAAGATGGAGAAATCACAGCATACACTATGCCTCATCCTGGTATCACTGAATGCATTTCATATGAATTCAAAGGAAACATTTAAATGCTTAATTTCATTGTCTCAGAAGTTCTTTCTCAGGGTTTGATTCATGTAATGCATTTGTTTTGTGTTTTGCTGTGCAAGACAAAATACGAAAATGGAGCAGCGTCAAGCGTTCGCTGTTTCCAGCAGTTTAATTGTGTTGTGCTATGAGATCTGGGGTGGTAATGACTGATAATAGCAGATCTGTACTTAGAAATATCACTCGGATGTTTTGGGAATGAGCCTGTAGACAAATTCCCTCTGCTGCTCTGAGCTAGGACTGTCTATAATGAAATAAAGAAAATGGTCCAAGACATTGCTGAGATACACTCAAAATGAGTATCATAACTACTGAAGACTGCACTTAAATGTTCACAGGACTGATGCTTTAGCTCTTAGGAAAAGTTCATTAATATGCCTATTTTGAAGGTATGGATCTCTGAATATTAGAATTCATGAAACAGGAATCCAGGATTCTAATCTTAAACCCTGATGCAGAAAATTGTGGTTTGCAGCTTCAGACATGTGCATTGGCAGTTCAAATCTGTGCCACCATACAGAGAAAATTGAGAAAGAAAAGGGTGGGGGCAAAAGGATACGTCAAGGAATATTTTGACTAAATCATTAATTATCAGGATTTCAGGATTTGTGCATCTGTGGGGTTTTTTTAACTGTAGTTTCTTGCTGGAAAAGCCTTTACATGTTCTCAGAGTCACAGAATCCTTTAGGCTGGAAAAGACCTCTGAGATCATCGAATCCAACTGTCCCTCAGCACTGCTAAGGCCACCACTAAACCATGTCCCCAAATGCCACATCAATGAAATACCTCCAAGGAAGGTGGCTCTGCCCCTTCCCTGGGCAGCCCGTGCCAGTGCTTGACAAGCCTTTCTCCTGTTAATTTCTCACTGAAGTTAATTTTGCTGTGCATGACTGACCTTTATCTCTGAGGACAAAGACATTCAGAATTTCCATCCCACTTAGAACTGGATTCATTGAATTAGACCTAGACCTAATTGCACCATGAATTGCAAAACACAGCTCTGTCTATGAGATGCTTTCATATTGTGGCCTCATTATAATAAGGTGTTAATGGCACAGTGCATTGAATTGATCTTGGTAATTATATTTCTACTGCTCCACAGAATCTTGCTGATCTTTTAGGCACTGCAAGGAGAGCTAATAATGAATAAATTTAAACTGTGTAGTAGTAATTACATTGCTCTTGTATGCATGTGATATTTGCACTTAATGTTGGGAAAATTGAAGATTTGTAGTATTTTGTTTCTATCTTTTACCCCATGTTTTCATACTGTCTTGCACTGCAATTATATAACTCCCTCCAGATCCCTAAGAATGATCCCTAACTTTCCCAGGTACCATCTTTTCACAAAAATTGAAGAAGAATGTGTTATTAAACCTAGAGTTCGTATAGCTGAATTTATTTATAAAAAGAAATTGGATGCACATATCCTTGGATGCCTTGATTATGGGAATCATTCTTGGTTTGATGGAAGCAGGCGCAACTGCAGGTGTGGAAACAGCTGCTCTGAATGGGTTTGATTTTGTCTGTTCCCCAGAAGTGTAAAAGAAATTCTTTCCTATTCCATATCTTGGTACCTGACCCATAAAGGGCACCCCTGTGGAGCATCAGGTTTTGGGTATGGAGATAATTTGTCTAAAGATTAAAGCTTAGGATTTTCAGAAGAACCTGAGGATTTTGCGTGCTGAATTCCACTGAAATCGTGGTGGAAGTTGACTTCCCAAGGCATTAATTCTTAATTCTTCATCATCTACGCATTTTGGTACCAAACACGAAAGTTAGAGGTTACGTAGGTCGCAAAACGAGTTGGAAAAGTAGGAAGTGTCAGTTTTATGTTGCTTGTTTAGCCATGTTGCTGACATTCTCCTAAGAAGTAAAATGATGATTATTTTAGCACTTCATAACTTAACTGAATCTCACTGAAATTCCATCGAAAAAGTGTGAAACATTTTTGAGGCTTAAGGAACATTTCCCTGCTTTCTATGGGAAGCTTTATGCAAGTGATGGAGAGCATCTGTACCTGGAATAGATTCCTGTAATTTGCAAAATAGGCTTCTCCTCTAACTGGAGAGATTTTGGGGTGGTCCCTCATGGTTTGGCCGCATCTGCAATTCTGCAAGAGCTGGCTATTGCAGCAGCTAAATCCAGGGAAAACTGTTAATATTTTACATGATGAAAATTTTAGGTTACTCTCAAAATTTGGATTAAAAAACTAAAATCAGTTGAACCGTGAAGAAGCAAAGACAGGTCCTTTGTGGGATGAAGTTAATGACTCCCCTGTGATTTCAGGGGTTGTACTGTCATTTATAACATCTGAGGGATTCTAGCCTGCAGTTTTTAGGTAGCAAACTTGGAATTTTCCTTATATTTGGCTGCTCAAAGGGTATAATCTTAACCAGGCTGTACATCAGTGAGCACATGAGAAAAGGGAAAATGGGAGTGGGGTGATGCTAAAGCAGGGAGTAGTGGTAGCTGGGTTTATGGGAGTAGTGCTCCTGTGCTTGAGGAACTGGATGCTTGTGAATGTCAAATCTCTGAGTAATTGTCCTTCGAATTATAAAATAATTAATTTTCTTTTTGAAGTGCCTTATCTGCCTAGCTCTTCTTTGGTTGCTTTGTGTGACAGAGATCTTTTTCTCTTGCCTGTTTCAGGGAGAAAAATCAGCCTGCTCTTCTTTAGGGATTTAGTGTGTTAACTATGATTTTATGTTTTCTGTTGGAAACTATGCTCTCGTGCTCTCCTGTGCAAAATAAATGAGTGAACAAACCAGAAATTGCCTAGGGGCTGAGCCTTTTTGTTTTTATTTTTTGTTAAGTGTACTTTTAAACTAATCCTGTCTGCTGGCTGAGAGACTTCCCTGGCATCCCTGAGGAACTGCTGGGATGTCTCTGCCTGTACAGGGCAGGGAAGGCACTGAGCTTGAGGAAAGTTATGTAGCAATAGCACCATTATTATCATTATCTGTAGGAGTGTGGGACCTGGATCAAATTGTCCTAAACTCTGGCTAAAATGACCAATGTGTTATTTGGAAGCAAATGAAATGCCTGGAAGTTTTTTAGCGGCCAACAGGATGCTCTCTTTTCCCAGGAAGTTTTCTTGCAGAAGAGTTAGATTTATTAGATGAAATTAGTACATATTTAGGTGGCTTGTTTTAGATTTGTTGTATCCCATTCAAGCTGCAGTAGGGCATGTTCTTGGCAAGGCAGTTGCCCTACAACTCCTTGTATCCCCCCCCAGATCTCCAGACAGACTCCAGACATTTCCATGGCATTGTGCAGCAGGTGACATTAACATGTCCTTCTCTATCAAACACATCTGAGCATCACTGAAGGAAAAGGCTTTTAGATAAACCAGGCAATCAGCCGCCGAGCAAACTCATGTCTTAGTGGATTTTTGGCTGTCTAATGTTTGTATCAGGGAAAAAGTTATTTAAATGTTCTCAATTTGTTTGGCTTTGTCTTGGCTGTGAGGATTGTTTATACTGCTGTGTATAATCTGTAAAGGTAGTCATAAATGTGCAAAATGGTGCCTGTGGCCTTGTTGAAGCTCTACAGGTTTTCTTATTTCCTACTGGATGGAGTTCTTGGATACAGAGTGGGCAGGTATCTATAGAGAAGAACTGTAATACACGTTTGGCTTAAACTGTCATTTTTAGGGGAAAATACTTGGTTAGCGTTATAAAAGGTCCTGTTTGTAGAGATTAAAAAATAAAATCCATCAACAGAAAGGTGACTGTCCTTGAGGCAGAATGGGAATTACAGAGCCAGAATCACCACAGAGGAAGTTTATCTTAAAAACAAAGTGCCAATCCTGACCCAGGCTAAAAATAATAAATGTGTTTTGTAGAAAAGGATCAAGAACGCACATTTGTTGTGTTAATGCCGTAAGACACAGGGTCCTAGTTGTCATTTTGCCTCCTGCCTTTATTTTCTTTTGAGACAAGTTTCTTCACTAAGGCCAGTTAAAGATTGAACCTCACACCTGGACTCCTGTTTTTCAGTGATACCAAACAAAATAGATCTGTAGAAGAGGATGAGACAGTAGAGAAGGCAAGAAGTCATGTAATTGCATGGGTTTCTTCTGCTTTTATTACATGATTTAAATATTAAATTTGCAGTTCTGGCTCTCCTTGAATATCAAAATACTGCTAGTGGCAAAGCGATGCAGTTTACATCTTGCCAGAATACCAGGTTACAGCAGAGGGACAAATACAAGTTTTTCTTTGTTTAATAACCGTAATGAGGTTTTATTGAGGGGAAAGAATGATGAATAATTTAAAAAATTAAGAAAATTATCTGGCACTCTCTTCTAAGATAAAAATTGCATACATTATAAAAAGATTAAAATTGAGAAGGAGATAATAATTATTTAAGGAAAGTGATGAGCCTTCCCATGGTGGTTTGGAGACCATCACTATTTTATATGAAAGCTTCAGATAGCTAATTTGGAGTCTTTTATTTGCTCATTTCAAATTGTTATGGTGCCACTGAAGTTTGTGAAACTGCTTTGCTGTAGATCTTCCAAGAGGTTTTATTTGATTTGGGTATTTTTTTCATCTCACTCACCTGCTCCTGCTTTGCACTTGCTGATTCAGCTCTGTTTCAAACTTTACATGTATCAGTTGTTGAGAATGGTCCTTCAACGCAGAACCTTTCTAAATAAATAAATTTACAGCTGACAGTCTTGAAAGACAGCAGCAGTTTTCATCAGGGGTGTGTACAACAGGAACTTAATGATTTGAGTTGACTCTCATGCTCAGGGTTGCGTTGCTCTTTGTGCTGCCATACTCTTCTGTCTTATTAAAAACTGTGCCTGGTCCTCTCATCTATTTGCTGTAGATAAAATAATCTATAAATAATCTTTTCTAAAACTCTTGTGTCTCTGCAAAGGGACTCCTTCAAGCTGTTTCCATGACCATTGGGATACATGGTCTCAACTGCAACCTTCAAAGAATTAAATTAGTCTTGATTAGGCAGATTTCCCACCTTGTTGACATGGAATGCAGATTTTGATAAAATGTGTTATCAAATGTGATGGTTTGGATTGGGTTTGGCAGTAATTTCTTGCACCTACGTTTCTAAATTGAAGATTTTAAGTAAGGAAAATGGGGTTATCTCCTGTAGGACATATTTTGGGGTTGTGTAAGCAACAGGAAGGTTGGGTGAAGCATCTTGCTGATGTTTTTTTTGCCACCCTCAAGATTCATTATCTGAATTTTAGACTCTTTCACCTTTTTATTTCTGCTAATAGAGCTCAGTAAGTCTGTACTTCGGGCTTCTTCTTCCACTCAAAGCAATTTACTTTTATTCTTAAAATTAATGCAAAGGCTGTCAAGGAGCTGGGGACGATGAATAATTTATTTTTTGAAGTTTAGAGCCACCGATAGCAGAAGATACAAGAAAGCTTTACTTACAGGGTTGTGTGCATGCTTCCTTACTAAAAATGCCATCCATTTCCAGGCAGTTTTTGTTACTGCAAATATTTCACCCATCTAACCAGGAGAGTTTGTAATTTCTTCTCTTCTTTTCCAAACGTCAGCCGTGGGCAGGGGTTATGTGCTTGTAATTGGTGAGAGTTGTCAGTACGGTCAAGTAAGTTATGTGAAAATTAATTCTGCTTTTTTAATCCCTTTGTGCTGAAGCGTTGGAGCATTTGAAGCTTGTGGAAAGCAGAATGACCCAATGTTCCTGAGAAAACAGAATTAGCAAGTCTTCAGCATGAGCTTTGTTTGCCAGATAGACGAGCAGCCCTGGAATCATTGGAGCTGTGCTGAGTTATCATGGCTTGAAGGTCTGGTCCTCGTGGTTTTGAATTTAATAGGAATTGGTGAATACTTTCAGTGTGGAGCTCTCCCAAAGTCCTGGCAGTCTAGAAATAATCACGAAGGATTGCTCAGAAAATAATGTTATAAATACGCACGTGGCAACAATAATGAAGTATTTGTGGAGAAACTGAGCTCCAGATTACACATCTCAGTTCAGCTTTGCCACAGTTTAAGAAAATATTTCCAGTTATTACAGGGCTGCTAAAGAACAATTAAGAGCCAGCTGACTGAAATGGTTCAAATAATCTATAAATAATACTTCGTAAAACTCTTGTGTCTCTGCAAAGTGACTCCTTCAAGCTGTTTCCACGACCATTGTGATACATGGTCACAACTGCAACCCTTAAAGAATTGAATCAGTCTTGGTTAGGCAAATTTCCTGCATTATTTATAGGGAATGCAGATTTTGATAAAGCATGTTATCAAATGTGATGGTTTGGATTGGGTTTGGCAGTAATTTCTTGCACCCACGTTTCTAAATTGAAGTTCTCAGTTCAGCTTTGCCACAGTTTAAGAAAATATTTCCAGTTATTACAGGGCTGCTAAAGAACAATTAAGAACCAGTTGACTGAAATGGTTCAAAGGTTCAGTTTTGCATGTAATCATTAAATGAATTAAATTCTGGTGGCTGAATAATTTGAGAGCTTTAAATAATCCAACTTCCGACAGATACATAGGTAATTGAGAGGGAATTTGCACTTTTAATGCAGAAAGAAATTAAGCTCATTTCTTATGAATTTGGGAGATCATTTGAAAGAGAGAATAACTCCTGGGAACTAGGAAGGAGCGTTGATGCATTATTAAAATGAACATATGTAGATTGTTCTATATTTTAGAGCCAAATAACCAAAGAAGTTGAGCTGAATTTGGATCTTTGTAATATTTTATTCTTCTGGGGAGAAGGCTGGTGCTCAAAGCCATTCTCACAACATGTTTCTTATCAATTACAAGGGTCCTGATACTGAGGGTTGTGGGAAAAGGAAGAAAACAGCGAGGTGGCCATGCTGATCCCTGTGCCAGGAGAAGGAGTTTCTCCTGGAGCAGGTGGGAACACAGGTGTCCCTGTGCTCACACAAAGTGTCCCAGGAGCTACAGGCTGCTTGTATAGCAAGTTTTCCAGTTGTTTTTTCCAACTTCATAACGGGATTCAACAGGATTTGGCCCCCTGATGCACACAGAGGTTTAGTCATTGTCTTGTCTTGTCTTTTCTAACAGCCATTTGTGTTTGTTTTGAAAAAGTGCCGGTTTTTATTTGTCTGACTCTGCCAAGGAAGCTTGACCTGAAAATCTTTTAGCTGAAATCTGGAATCTTCTCTTTTTCCTTCACCCCCCACTTCATGATCTCCCACCTTTGACAATGCTGATGGTGTATACCATCACTTTGAATATTTTACTGATAATGAGGCAATTTGTGCCTTGTGGGAAAGCTGTAATCATGTAGACACATTTTGAAAGGAGTACATGGATGGCACAATGTAAAATGTGCTGTATCAGAAATTTATATCCTTTCCAACTGTATCAATTATTCTAATAAACAATATTATTTTCCCTGCAGACCTTGCATCCCTCATATCTATCATGGCTATAATTACATTAAATTTTCACCTAATCATAGAATCACTGAGTGCTTTGGGTTGGGAGGGACCTCAAAGCTCATCTTGTTCCAATCCCCTGCCATGGGCAGGGACACCTCCCACTATCCCAGGTTGCTCCAAGCCCTGTCCAGCCTGGCACACCTCCAGGAATGGGGCATCCACAGCTTTTCTGGGCAACCTGTGCCAGGGCCTCACCACCCTCAGAGTAATTTTTTTTCCCCTAATATTCAATCTAAACTCTACTCTCTGACAGTTTAAATCCATTGCTCTTGTCCTGTCACTCCATGCCCTTATGGAAAGTCCCTCTCCAGCTCTCCTGGAGCCCCTTTAGGCACTGGAAGAGGCTCTGAGGTCTCCATGGAGCCTCCTCTTCTCCATGCTGAACCACCCCAGTTCCCTCAGCCTATCTAGGAAAAGTGCTGTGGCCCTCACCCCATCTTTGTGCCTCCTCTGGTTTCAGATATTTCATTCAGCCTGCTTAAAATTCTTCCTGGATTTCCATCATACGGCGCTGTTTTCCTCCTGTCCAAACTGCATCATCGCCCGCTACTCCTCTGTGTGCAGCACCATCAATATTGTTTCCTGCAGTATTGTGATTTTCCTCAGTCCTGGCCCCGTGGCACAGACTTGTTGATTGTTTGGCAGAGCGTGGAGCAGAAACTGTGAGGAGTTTTCAGGTGATAAATAAAAGATGCTGCTCACTGTTAGTTAAGCGCCCTGGAAAGCCTCTCTGCAGTAGGCAGAGGGACAGGAGAAACCGAACCACTTGAAAGCAATGGGCAGCCTTTCAGACTGACAGTGATTTCCATAAAGTTGTTTATGGATGCCTGACTTTTTCAGAGGAGCAGCATCCCCTTCAGAAAGTGCTCACCCTAAGCGGGGATTTGCCGTGTGCTGCTCTCAAGCCCCCATTTGCAGACATTTTGGAGACTGCTGTTAGTGCTGCCTGAGTCACACAAACACCAGGAAGAAAGAAAACAACTCTTCCAGAGACTGGCTCTTTTATTTTGCCATTCACATTTCAGGAGAAGGGAAATACCGTCTAGTGCTCTTTGTGTTTCAAACAGAACATTCTTTTTTGTCTAAATAAAGAAGTTGGATTTTTTTTCCTATCAGTGAGTCACAGAAAACATAGAGAAAAAGTTACCTAAAATGATATAAATACTGCTGGGGTTTTACTATTTTCATAGTCCAACTCTATGTTTTGAAATATTGTTTTCTTAACCCGTATAAAGGTCATTTAAATTTCCTGAAATTTTGCACGCACTGGGAGTTTTTCCTATTTCTCTTTCATTTCTGGAATTTGCTTGATAGCAGACCTGTACTGCAGGTGGAGACGGGACTAGAAATTGTTTCCGCTTGAGCATGGTCAGCTCCTATGAAAACAAGTCCTGCTTAGTCCATGGCTGACTGTGTTCTTAAGAGTTTTATCAACATGGACCTGTCACTTGAAGTCCATTTTAATCAACTGGTATGAGGGAAGTGGAAGAATTTCACTGACCTTAATCATAGAACTCTTGATTTCTCTTTTCTTTCCTTATTCCAGTGCAGAGTTGGGAGCATCAGGCAGAGTTCTCCTGTGAAGTTATTTAATGTTTATTCCACCTGATTCACGGTTGATATCTTGGGTTTACAAGCACTTTTTGGAGAGTAGTACTTTAGTCCTCAGGAATAAAGAAAATGACATCACTAGTAGGCACATAAAGAAAAAATAAAAAAGTTTATTCTTTTGAATAGACAGAATTAATTTGGTAGACTATTCTTTTCAAAGTGCTTTAGAGTAGAATGCTTTCATTCCCAATTTTGACACCTTATTTACAAACTAAAAGGACAAATCCAGAAATGCAAAGAATGATCTTCATATTAAATTACACCCTTAAGAGAACCAAAAAAACCACCCCAAAACAATGACTTTGCTTGGTGATTTGTTAATGAGATTGTAATACATGCACTACAAGGAATATTAATGAAATGCCATGTTAAACCTCCATAGCTCTTCTTCTTCAAAACCTAACAAGTCATTTTCTTTTCCTGGGTTTTAACAGTGGCAATAATATCCTGATAAGGAATTTGTCTGGAAACCCTCACTACTCAATTTGAGTTATGACACCATTGCTGAGAACTCTGAACTTCCACAGTCTCCACAATAAAAACACAATGTAAATTTAAGCAGAATAGTAGTACTTTTATGAGTAAAAGTGGTAGGAAAATAAACCTGATTTGCCAGGTGACAAAGGATTTACAACTACCAGAGAAATGTGCATTTTATTTTCAAGCTCCTTAAAAGCTGCTACACATAATGAGCAAACCCACCATGGATGGAGCAGGATTTGGCGAGAGGTAGAGTTGTAGGAATTCTCAGTGGGGAGGAACTGCTGCTTTAAGGGACTCACAGCCCCTTAATTAAAGTGTCATATCCTGACCTGGTTATTCCCTTTGCACTGCCATGCCCTTCCAGCTGGGTAATAAAGGGAAAGGGTGAATTGTTGCCCTCTCTCCATCCTGCTGGTGATGGAGAACAGGCAGATCTGTG
This sequence comes from Edolisoma coerulescens, assembly GCA_013397115.1. Classification (NCBI taxonomy): domain Eukaryota; kingdom Metazoa; phylum Chordata; class Aves; order Passeriformes; family Campephagidae; genus Edolisoma; species Edolisoma coerulescens. Next base: position 881,861 of record VWZW01005507.1, on the reverse strand, counting down.
GGCTGGGGAGCTGCTTCTCCCCCTGCCTGGTGAAATCCCTCCACACACCACTGTTTGGAACTGGGATGGGTCTTTCCCTGTGTTTTTGAGCTAAATTCCAAATTCTTCTTGGTGCTTTGTGGGTGTTCAAATCTTCCTGCTGCCTGTTTTCTCAGTTCCTGACAGTGGAATAGAATGAGGTCTGAGTTTATTGCCTGTCAGCAAAACCTCTGTTTTTACTTGGATTTCTATTGTTCTAGCTGGGTAAACAGGACACAAGTATCTTACAAGATTTAAAGCTTGCTTTATATCTACCCTGAAAAAAGACAAACAGAACTTACTCTCAAAAAAAAAAGTAGCTATTTTTGTTGTTGAAATAGTTTTGGCAGGCTCAAAACAACTGTCCTAACTGGAGACTGGGGCTTGAGGCTCAGGAACTCTTGTTTTTACCATTTCCAATGGAAGGTGCTTTAGGAGCTCTGTGTTTCCAGAAACCCCAGGTATTCACACACTGTCCTTAGATACATTATGAGTTCTGAAAGGTGTGATTCAGAGTGCTTAATTCTGGAAGGCTAAACTCTCCATGTGTCAAACAATACACATGACCTAGAGGCAACCTGGGCCATGTCCCTAAAATGAAGGGTTATTATCCCACCCCAACAGCTAAAAAATGCCTTCATTGCTCATTGGTTATTTAGCTGCTAGGAGGGTTCACAGGACTTGACACCCATGTTTTAAAAATACTCCAAAGAGTTTGGGGTTTTTAAAACAAATTTCTGTTCAACTGTTTTGCTTTCATAGGCTTTTTAATCTGATTTTCAAAGATCTGTTTGGAAAGAAGACTGGCAACAGCAAAATCTCCCCAGAAATTCTCATGAGGAAAAAGCCTTCCAATCCTTATAAATAACACTTTTGACAGAAGCAGCGTTCCTCAGTGTGTGAGTAACAAATCTTTGCTGCTCTTGAAGTGATGCGCAGAGAAAGCAGGAAATAAGAGGTGCAGGCATGGAGGAGAGAGGGAGGAAAGAAGTGAAAATAAAAGCTATTTTAGGAATAGACAAGGCCACAGTTGGGAGCTGGGGCAAGGGTTCAGGGACTCAGAGTAAAAGTATTTATTACCAAGTTGCGCTGGCAGAGAACCACTGAGAGGGTTTTGCTGAGAGCATTTTGAGTGAGGGAAGGAAGAGCGAAGAGAAAGACCTGCAGGGGTGTTTGGCAGCTGGGCAAGAGCTTGCCATTGTTTTTGCCAACTGACCCGATGGGATTTTGGAAAGGATGCTGGAGGAGAGGCAAAAGGCTTTGAGCAGGGCTGTGAGAGTAACTGGGAGAAGGACTTGGCTGCTGAAGCCAAATTTGGGGCAGGGGCTGTAGGAAGGGGATTTCTCCAGGTGCTGCAGGAGAGAAATGGTGGCTCAAACCAAGAGCACAAGAATTGGCTTTTATTCACAGGAGCAGGAAGGAGAGCTGAGCTCACCTTGCAGTGTTTGTTGGCAGAAAAATTCCCACACTGAGATGGCCTAGGCACGGTCAGGGGACTCCCCACTGTGACTTTTCCCTTTGCCTTCTGGAATCCCTACTCTTCCCACTGCAGGGAGTCTCTCCTACCTCAGAGTTAGAGCCTTGACCATCTTTGCAATATAGGAACGTTCAGAGTGTACCCCCTATGGAAATGGTACCTGTGGAAGGGCTGGTTTTCCCTGCTGATCATGATGGTTTTATACCATCACACATTTTGTGTCCAATTCCAGTGTAATCACCTAGACTGTTCCTGGCAGTGCTTTATTTACAAGTGTATTTAAAAATGTCTGAATTAACTTAAATATGAAAAACTGTGGACATCATTCTGCATCATACAATTCTGGAATGAGCTCTAAAATATGTTTTTATCCCACAGTTGAAAAGGTATGTTCTGCAAGGCATTTAGGGTCCTCAATTCAAGTGCATTTAATTGCAGTTGACATTATTATTGCATGACTAAGTATCAGCATCTTAAATATTGTCCGGTGGCCTTGAAGTTTCCTCAGCTTAGCATATTTGGTGCTATTAAATCCATAGGGAAGCAAGTGCCTTATTTTCTGTTCCCACAGCCAGCAGGTTTCCAGGCTGCACATAGCCAGGATTTTAGTGTCCTTTGGGCCATGAAGAGCCAGTGTGCTCCCCTCCTTGGAGAATTCAGCCAAAAGTCACTGACTAACTTACTTTGTCCTTGTTCCCCGTAAACCTCCTGGCATTGTGAAGGAGCCACCACTTCTTTCACCACCTCTGCCCCTATTCTAGCACCTCGTTACATGAAGGAAAAGCCAGGAGAACTGGATATTGTCCCTTCAGGTGTGTGGGACTGGGAGGGAGAGGTGGTGAGGTGAATGTGTTCTGCTTTTAATGACTGTGGATCAGTTCAGGGACACATATTTTTTTGGAAAAACCCACATGGGTATCATTAGCAGAGCTGTACCTTCAGCAGCCTGCAGTTCTGCGGGGTATTTCACTGAGGTGTGCACAGCAAAACTCTTCTCCTGGTTGCCACCAGCTGTCAGGGGTTCTTGGTGAGGAGAAGAGAAATTCAATTCACCCTTGCCCAGCCAGACCTCACCACTCTCTCCTCCTGGCACCCATTCCCTTTCCAGCCTTCACGAGGTGACAGCCAAGCAACATGAAAAGCAAAGGGATGTATTTAATAGAAATTTTCTGTAGGAAGAAGTTGTGCAAGGCTTGCTTTTTATTTTTCTTTGGGAAATCCAGATATTTTCCTTCTTTAAGCTCTCCGTACCAATAGCATTTATTTGTTCTTTCAACAGCCTTACATCCTGCAGCTTCAATATTACCACTTTGTGGCACTTGCTTGGTGGTTTGTACCCTTCTAGCTGCTGGCAGCCATCAAGCTTTCAATATATAATAACTGAGCAAGGTGGTTTTCTGAAAGAAAATAAGCAGATGTCAAGGTTACAGTTGATCTTGGGACGACAAGTCCCTGGTAATAAGCACTTTGTTTCAAAAGACACACTTAGTAGTTCTGCAGGAAATTTTAGCATTCAGGCTTCTGTTGTGAGTCACAAAAGCTTTTGTTTTACCCGAGACAGGCGAGCTCAAAGCCATGTTATTTCCCGGGCATGGCTCGAGTGGGCTGGGGATTATTCAGGGGTTTCAGGCTCAGGGCAGCTGTGGGGGCTGAGGACTCCATGAGGTTGTCATTTCCAACTCCCACCATCTCCACGGTCTTTATTTGCTGCAGTACTTCTTTGCAGCAAATCCTTCACTGATGTGAACTAGGGAGGTTTTGGTAGGTGTCACTGTTTTGTGCAGGTTTTTATGTTTTTGCTGGTTTTATTCCCTTCAGAAGTGTCCAGGCTGGGGTTTGGGGCTGATACCTGGGCACACCCAGAGCTGGGAAAGCTTTCACCTCCTCTGGATTTCAGAATCAGGACAAAGACCCTCAGGAGTTACCTTGGAATAGTCTTCTGGCTGTCTCTCAATTTCTTCCCACATGCTCACCCATGAGCTGCCTCCTCCCCGTGTCTTCTTCCCACTCCCAGCCTGTAAATCTTGTCATGCTGTGTGTGCGTCTCAAATCCCACACAGCCAGAGCTGCCAGCTCCGCATCCCTGCACTGCCAGCGCCAGCATCCCGTCCTTCCTGCGGCTGCCAGAGCGGGATCCTTCCCTTGCAAGCAGAGAAATCTCCTCTTAGTTACAACCCGGTGCAGCCTTCCCCCCTCCGAACATGCCAGTACTTACATACATACTTGGTTGGGGTGTTTGTGAAGTTGTTTTTTTATCATCATCCATTGTTTGGCTTCTTAGGAAACATTCCTAAAACATTTTATGCATTTTGAAAACAAGCATTGAACAAATCACAGGTTATTTGGGGATTTTTTGAACTAAATCCAGAAAATTCAGTAAAAACTGTCTATGAGAGGGTGGGGAAAAAAAGATAAGACATTTTTCATTAAATAACTTTTGGATAAAGCAATTTTAGCAAGAGAGTTTTGTGTATTTTTTCCAGATTCAGATATGGAACTACGACAGGACAGGCTTTTAGAAACCCCAGCTGGGTGTCACAGAAAAGCTAATTTTAGGAAGTAGACAATTAGGTATAAACAGGTAAAGTACACAGTGTTTTCTAACAGGTTTGGCAGTCAAGTGGAGTAGCTTTCTTTTTTTTTCAATATAATTACCCCACCGGTGAGTGTCATCTTTAACTTCACCACTAGATTCTCACCTATCCTGTAACAGTGTAAATCCAGGGAAAACCTGGATGTAATCAGTGTGCTGGGAAGCTGCTGTACTCCTGTCAGAATATGAAAATTTGACTCTGCCTCTTTCCCTTTCTTGTTCCTCCAAAGGGTTCCTCCCCTTAACGAAACCTATAATGAAGATCCTCACTCTCATATCCCTAAATTCTCATGAAGATACCATATTTCTCTGTGAACTTTACCTACCACTCCAGACCACATTCCCAGTTCCTAAGGATGGGTTTGAGCCTGAAGGATGGAAAAGCAAACAGGAGGCACAGTCTGTTCAGAAGAGATCACTCGCTGCAGCTCTGTCATGAACCATGTTGGTTTAGGGAAACATTTCAAGGAAATAAGTCTCAAAAACTGGCCATCCATTTCTTGGCAGCAGTTTGCTGTAGGTGAACTTTTAAAAAATGGATTAGAATTGCCTTTTAAAAGGTAGTCAAATATCAGAATTGTTACTCTCTGGGGAGTTAGATCTGATTCTTTTTCTTTCTTGGCTGGAGGAAAAATGTAAGAATACATATTAAATTTTCATATAGAGAGGTGAACAACATTTTCTTCGCAGTCTCAGTTTATTAGAGAGATTTTTTTCACCACTGTCTGATCTGAGCATGGAGATTTGGTCCGCTAAAATGAATCAAGCTGTTTAAATACCATTTGTTATGAAATGATACCTTTGTAAAAAAAAAAAAAATCTTTCTAGAGCCACAGTTTCAGTGATGTTAGAGGTTACCAGCATGCTCTCAGATAATATCATGAAATGATTCATTCTGAGCCTCTTCTGCTATTAAGGCAAAAAAATAACCTTCTGGTAAAACCCTGTTTTCCATGTAGATGGATTTATGTGCTTGGGGTTTTCTCTGAAGTCCACTGGACAAAATAGATACCTTTTGAGTTAACTGGTCTGAGAATAGGGACTCTGGTTGAAGATGCTGAAACTTAATAAATAAAGTACAGATTTCTTTGACTATGGGTGTGGATGGTGAGAAAAAGCTGGATCCAGCATTTCCTTTTCCCCATTTTTGTTCATCTGATTCAGACTTCAAAATACAATTGATGAGGGAGAGGGAGCAGGTGAGTCACTGTCCTGGAACAGAGCTTTGTGGCTCGAATTAACATCTGGTGCTTTCTTTGTCCACGGTGCCATTTATCTGGGACCCCGTCACGGACGGAGCCATTAACATGCGGGGAGCTGGGGAGCACTAATTACTTTGGCACTGCTAGGATTGGGAAGGGTAGTTCTGCATTAAACCTCCAGGATGCAAAACCAGGAGTAATTGCCCATTTTCCAGCTGGATTCACAAAATGCTGGTGCTGCATTAGCTCTTTCAGAGAGCTGAGAAGATGCCACCATCTGCTTTGTTTCCTGTGAACCTGCTCACACTGCTTTCCTTCCCGTGGTCTGCTATGAGCTGTATATCCCACACATCCCTCTAAGTATTTGAATATTTTGCTGATTTGACAGTGCAAGAACAGACAGGGTGAATGCTTTCTATTAGTTATAATTTCAATTATCTTGGCAAAACTTTTTGTTACACTTACATAGTTTGTGACATTGGGTAGTGATGTTTTCACTTCTGAACTGTACTTCAGATTTCCCTGCTTCTAAGCAACCAATAAATGTGTTAAATTGTTTCTACCCCATCTGGAAATTAAACTTAATGCTCACCTACATCAAAACCACGAGGCACCATCACCTCTCCTTGTGCAGTTTATTTTGGAGTTGGCGAAGCTACAAATTGGGATAAAGTCCTATTTAAAGTATTAGAGCTTTTCAGCTGTGATTGCCAAGCGAACCAGTCCTGCTGACCTTCTTCTGGCAGATGTGGGGTGTAAAGGATGTAGATGCTGTTGCCATCTGTGTTGCCTAATGCTGTATTTGATGGGGAATTGACATGATTCAGGTTTGCAAAGCTGTCAGTTGTGTGCTTAAACACAGAGAAATGTGTGAATGTCGAAATTGTGAAGTTTTATCCAGGGAATACAATATTGCAGTCAGTGCCTTGTCTGGGCTATCCTGGGACAAAATTTTCCCTTGAATTTTCACTGCCTGCTCGTAGCAGAGGGGCATGTGATGCATTGCCACTGTCAGGAAGCCAAACATAAAAAGAATTTGATTTTAAAACTTACTGGAGTGTGTCCTCAAGTTTGAAATAAATTTATTGATTCATTTATGCACTGAGAGTAGAGACTTAAACTTCTCAGCATTATCAGGTGAAGCAGAAAAGTAATCCTACTTCCCATTCCATGTGGGAACACTGAGAGCATGAAACTGCATTGTCTCAATTTCCAAGGTTCTACAGCTGTTGATTTTTTTTCACTTTCAGCTTTCTGAACAAAGCTTGAGATTTCTTAATAGGGCCACAGAGTTTCAAACAACAGATTCATGGTCTTTTAGGTGATGTATAGAGAGACTGCAGCTGGAAAGTTCCTTTGGGAAGAATTACACAACTCTGTTAAAACCAGGCTTTCACTCCTGGGGGTTTAAAATGAGCCAGGAAGCTGAGGAGAGATTCTGCGTGTGGAGAGTATGGGGGAGCACAGTCAGTAGGAACACAAATTGCAAGTACTTTGTGCCATTTGGAAAAGTCCCTTGGCAAGCTGGGATCTGCCCACCTCCCATTGCTCTGCAGCGGAAAATAACCCTCCTGCTTCTCTTGGTTATGATCTTCATCACAGTGCTGCACACTTATCACCAGCTGAAGTTTTGTTACACCTTGAGTAATCTGAGATAGCGTTCCTACATCCGTTTGGGTTTGTGGGGTTTTTTAACTCCGTGTCAGGTGAATTCTTGGATGTAAGTGAGCAAAATGCAGAGATTTTGTTTAGTCAGTTCAGCCACTTGCTTGTAGGTACTTCTATGAATGATACTTAATGGGATTGATTTCCTAAAGGACTTCAGTTGGAAGGGCAGAAGTCAAGTTTCTCTGACTGATCTATATGTAATGGAGAGGTTTGGGTCAGTCGTCTTCATCTTGCTGCCTGAACTCTGATGTGCAGCGTGACATTTCAGCAGGTGAGATTTGAGACAAAAAAATGCCATCCATCTCCTCAGAAATACCAAAAGCAATATCAAAAACATAGTTAATGAGAAGAGATCAGTCAGTTATGGGGAGGGGCCTCTCCCCCTGGCCTCACTCATTTGCTTTGCAGGCAGAAGATTTATCCCAAGGCAGCAAAAAGCACTGCAAAAACGTGTAAAAACAACGAGGTCTCTTGTTGTGTGGTCAGAAGAGGTTTGAGAAGCCCTGGAAGGAGACAAGCCAGGTTTGCTGTGTCTTAAGAAATGCTTTGCCCATGGGTCAGGGTGTTAGGCACTAAGGGGGTGGTTCCTACAGGGGCACAGCTGCCTGCAGTGGAGCTGTCACGCCAACCTTGGCATTCTGTGCCTCTCCCCTGTTCCCAGGTTGTATTTCTTCCAAAAGAAGTGACAGTGCCATAGTGTAACTTTAAGTAACTTCAAAGAGTATTTTCAAGACTTTTTAATAACACAATAGAACTTACTTAATGCTCCAGTTATAGAGGAGTTACTATAATAAGAACTCTTCAAATGTGATTGTGCTCTGTGAAGTATCATCCCTCTTAAATCAGTGGTGTTATTATGGAAAAGGCTTGTTCATACACCCAGTGCAGTATTGAAAATTGCTTTTATAATTCAGGTTCCAAGTAAATCTGCCAGGATGGAAGAAAATTATTACTAATTTCCTGATCATAAACACCAGAAAGCAGTGCAGTTCAGCTTACCTATCTGGTTCTATAGAGGTCTGTGGAATACTTTAGTATGTAAACAGAATAGGGTTTGATAGCAAGTCTTCAATAATATCTTAGAAATGATCAGCTTGGCCAGTGCTGTCATGTGGTTTATAGTGGTCAGTGTTCTTGACAGATTAAATAATGCACAAAACCAGTTCAAATTTGTTTGTACTTGGTGGAGTTTAGAAATCAGAGCTATGCTGGTATAGCTGAATGTGGGCTGCTTTTCACTATCTCATGCCGAGGTGATGTTCCTGGATCTCAGAGCATTGTAAGAGTTGTTGCTTTTGGTTTAGATCAGAGTCCACTTGGATCTGCTCTTTGCTGCACACACAGCTTGCTGCAGTTCCCTTCTCCTACCTTGCCATGTCCAGCATTGCAGGGCAGCCTGTGAGATCCTTTCCCAGATCTGTTTTTTCAGGAAGAAGAAAAGACAAAAATAGAATGCCTTTGAGAAAATCCCTGGCAGGAATTGAAAGGTTGTAGCCCTCCCAACAGCACTTGTCACAGGAGTTCTGTTGTTTTACTGCTTTTTTCCTAGTTTGTCTCATAGAAGAGATTGTTACATCTCTTTCCTTCAAGAAATGGAGAGGTCAGTCGGCCTGCCCTGATTTCAGAAGACATCTCTGCTGGCTGTGCCAAGGCTGGCTGTTGTTCCAACGGTGCTGGAAAGCCTGCAGTGGCTGTGGGGATGTACCCAGAGCTTCTGCAGCCTCCCAGAGGCAGGTACAGAGGAGCTGTTGCCAAACAGAGCCCCGGGACACTCTGGCAGAGCTTCCTTAAATGTCTTTTATCAGATGCCATCCCTGTTACGTTTCCAATCATTTGATGAGACAGGCCAGAATGGTTTCATTTCAGAATTTTATTTTGGCTGTTCTTCAGCTGCTTGTGATTTGTGGGGCTCTAACTTCATGTGCCTTCTGAGGTTAAACTTTTTAAGTACCACATTGCTGTGATCAGCACTTGGTGTTGTGATCTGTTGTTTGGGTTTATCTGGAAAATGATAAGGAAAAAGACATCGTGTGTCTTCCAGCTTCACTGGGATAAGTGTTAATCTTCACTGGAAGCTCATGAATAAATAAATGGTTTTTGATGGTGCTGTGAAGAGCACAGAGGATTATTGGAGCAGTGATCCTAACTCGGAGGGCATTGTCATCTGTCAGTGCTGTGTGGTAGATGGGTGTTATCTACTAGGAATTTTGTCAGCCAAGCTTATGCAGGCCATTAAAAAGTAAGGTTTTGTCAACAGCTGCCAGACAGTAGTCTGGAGGGAAAAAATAGATAGTGATTTTATGTAGGAGAGAAGCTGTGAAATTTTGTGACTTCCATTGATCACAGAATTTACGAAAAACTGATCTCTCATTACTTTTGGGATTCTTTCCCTGTTACCCGCAGAAATGCATCATGAAACAATCTATATGTAAGTATAGGACCCACTTCTCTGACTGGGAGCAGCATTGAGACCTATATTTGAGACACATTTCTCCCTCAAAAAAAGTGCTTAGAAACTCCAGTTTCTAAATGTTTTCTCTTCATTTGCATTTGTGCAAATTTTGGCTGGGGGGGAGTTAATTTACAGAAGAGTTAGAAGTAAAGGTATATACAAAGAGTATTGAAGGTGATGTCGTGTTCTTGATGTGCATGGCTGAAGATTTGTGTTTTGGGGGCTGCAAACTTTATGTGGTGGAAACTGCTGGAGAAAAATAGCTCTAATTGACAAACTGTGTTGTCAAGTTGACAGAGAATACATAAAAATCACTGCTTGAACAGAGTTGGAAGGGACAGGATAAACTTTTTATTAGTAGAACAAAGTATCATTTGATTGTATGTTTGGCTCCATCATTAGGATCTTTCTATTTCCCAAGATGTATTTAAATTGTTTACTCCGTTGCTAAAATGTCTTGTCACTTGATAGCTCTCAAGGTCAACATGACCTTTCACATCAGGCCTAATCCTTTATTCATAGCAAGGCAGTCAAAGATTGAATTATAAGTGCATTAAGCTCATTGGGTGCACATTAAAGTGAACAAAGGACTATATTGAGGAGAAAAACTCCAATTATCACTGTACAAAAGAGCTCTTTGTTTTTGATACTGTGCGGTTTTGCTGTCCTTGTTTGTGTCCTCATTAAAAAGGTTTTGGTCACTCTTATGTTCCAGGTGTTACAATAAATGGCTCTTCAGGCTGATTATAAAGGCCTTGATTGATTTTGTAGGACCTGAATGAGTGACTTTGTTCAGCTTCTCCAGCCACCAAAGGTGTTGGATTTGGTGTAGCCTGAGCAGCAGCTTCCTTTGCTGCCACAGGATTCTGTAGCCTCTGATGGATTCCATTCCCTGAAGAATGGCAAGAAGGAAAAGAAACCAGGGGGAATGGGAAGTTCACTGGGAGGTACCCAAAAAGAGGAGAGCAGATTGTGTGGGCTGGATGTAGTCTGCTGCTCTATCAAGGTGTCCTGTGAGAAGGGATCAGTAGAACAAGCAGGCAACAGGAAAAGAGATAAATGAGGTGGGAGAGCTAAATAGGAGCGGAACAAGGTGCTCTGGAAAAGTCTGAGATGTTTTAGAGTGGCCCACGGCAAAACCTGAAAATTTTTTATTGTTATTATTATTAGTTTAGACACGGAATGCCTGGAAGTGGGAGAAGAGCTTCATAACACACCATCCCTTGATACAGCAGGTCTGTTACAGGGGTTTATGCTTTTGTACCCCCTCTGTCCACCTTTGTCAGTGTCAGGCTAAGAAAGCAGAGCTGAGCTGCACAGGGACAGAGAGGAGGGAATAAGAATGTTCCCTTTCCTTACCCAATTTGCTGCCTTCAAACATTGCTTTTCGAAAGCTGAGAAAATATCATTTAATAATTTTTGCTTTCCTGCACATTTCCCAAAACACTTGTTATTCTCTTGCAGCTGAAATAAGGTTGATCATGTGGAAAAGGGTAAAATAGAAGTGTTTTATTACAGCTTTTTCTTTTACTAGCTCATGGACTGAAAACCACAGTGAGAGCAACTGAAATACTAACTTAAATTTATGTTTGTTCTTGGCCTGGCACTATTTACAGGAGAAGTTGTGATGTTCCTTTCTGAACATTCTGGTGACTATTACCATGAAGGATCACGGACCTCAATTAATATTTGCAAATTCCTGCTAGTAAGTAAAAATAGCCAGAAGTTATTACTGTCCTCGAAAAACAAGGTTATTGACGTCAATAAAATATGTAATAACATTATCCAGGAGAAATATAACGTCCCAGAGGCAGAATGTCAGTGGTGTGAGCAGGCACCACAAGTGAACGTCTGTCTCTCTCTCTGCGTGTTAGAAGTTAAGCAGCCTCAGTGCATGTGCACACACTGAATTAATTGTTATAATGATGGTTGTGGCTTGAAACCTTTTTGGTCTTGATGGCCACATTTTCATGGTTAGGTGTCTGTAAATTTACTGACTTCTCTGCAGTTCTGTAGAAGATCTGGGCTGCTTTTACACCCATTCTGCTCAAACACAGCCTTTGCAGGGGAGCTGCCCAGGACCTGCTGAGGGACTTCTCCAGTTCTCTCCCACTGCCACTGGAACTGATGGCGTCAGATAATCCCTCTGTGCCAAAACTAACCAGCCTCAACAATAGTGCAAGGAAAAACATGCCCCAGATCCTATGAGGAATTCATAAAATATGCTTTTAAAACATAAAAGTGGAAAAGGTGGTATTTAGACACTACTGTTGTGATAGCTGAAGTCTTAAGATGTTGGTTTGGACCCGTGTCTTACTTAATGGGTTGGTGCTTTTTTTTCTTTTTTTTTCTTTTTCCCCCCCCCTTTTTATTTTCCATTTTCAGTATGATTGGCACTGCTGTATTTTTACACAACTCGAAACATTTATTTTCATTTTATATTTGTTAAATTGTGACAGTTTATGTACCCTGAGAGCTTAACTCCATCTCGTACATCACAAGGATTTCTTACATTACTCATTGGATCTGTTGGGATTTCACGGCACGGACTTTAACACTTGGCAAGTTCTCATTTTTTTTCTTTTTTCTTTTTCTTTGTTTGGTAGGGGAACAACTGGAAGTGAATTGATGCTTAGTGCTAACAAGTGCATAATAGCCCTTTCCTTGGTTCTTTTCCTGATTTTATTTCCATCATTGCCTGCATTTTAATGGCCATACATCCCACAAAGTAGATTTAAGCTCTTAATTCCAGCTGTTACACATCTATGGAGCTGTACGTTGTATTGTCAACCTGCAAACAGTGCTATGCCTATTCAAGGTGCAGAACTATAAAGTGCCCATCACTACAGTGATAAATTGCAGGGTCAGTCACGCAGCTTTTTTCAGGACATCTAGTTGAAAAATAAGGGAAGGTACAATTGAGCCTCTGCTAACATGCAGGCACTGATGTGAAGCTATCCCAGGGACACATTTTGGAGATTTTCTTGGCTTAACCTCAGGGAATTTTTTTCCACACACCCCAAAACACAGCACCTGTCTTTAGTGCCATCTTCATCCCTTCATGGCTGGAAGTGTCACAGCCCCCTGAGCATCACAAATTTATAAGACCAGATCCTTTAAGTATTTTTCTGCTTTTCTGGACAAAATCCACCAAGAAAAGGAAAACCTGTCTGTGGCTATGGAGAAGGTACAGCCGCTGCCAGAATGTAGCAGGAAACAGAATTTGGCAATTCAGTTTGGTGCCCTGGGAGCACCTTTAGCCTTGTGGCATTTGGTAGCCCAGTAGCAAGAGATGTTTCAAACAGGAATTCTTGTTTCACTTACCAACACCACTTTCTCTCCTATTTAAAAACACATCACGTGCAGCATTTTGTTGCTAGGTGCCTGCTTGGCCGAGTGCTGGTTTCTAAGCATGCTTTTATATTTAACTAACCCCTGCACAGCTTGCGAGGGATTTTGCCCCCATGAGTTCTAATTTTCCCTTCACCATTTTCTGTATTTTGGGTAAGGAAAATTCCTTCTTTCTCTTCATAAATTTAATCGAGATAATGTCTCCCACCTAAATATAGGAGGTTTACATCTCTTCCTTGGAAATAGAGAAATTGTGTGTAGAAGTAATACAGCTGGATTGGGGCTGCTATCAGAAAATATTGGGAAAAAAAAAGATCAAATTAAGCATTATTTAGTTTTAGCTCTGTAATTTTTAGTTTTGCATCACTTAAAGAACTTAAAAAAAAAAGGTAGAGAATTTATTACTATTTTCTCATGAGTGATGCAAACAAATTCCACAGAGATTCAAGGGAAAATAGTGGGAACAGAGAGCACAAAAGTCTGGGTTTCCAAGAGCAGAGGCCATGCACCTTTCCATTGATTTAAAATAAGCAGGAGTTAGATCAAAAGTTCCTTTAAGTTGTTTAACCAACCTCCCTCAGAGGGGTCTCACTTGAGGGGGTTGTTAATTTGGGGCTGTCTCTGCCAGCACAGAGCGTTCGAGCAGATGCCGAGATCCCGTGGGAGGGAAATGCCCATGGTTTGTTCACAGGGATGGAGAGCTCCCTGCCGGGGACAGCCTGACTCCTTCTGGGGCACTCCAGTTAGGGGAGGAATATCTCATTTCCAGTTGCTTTCATTTTTTTTTGGTGGTTTTTTGTTTTTTTTTGTTTTTTTGGTTTTTTTTGTCAGAGGGGAAGGATGTTGCCTGTATTACACATAAAGACACCCCACTTACTCTGAAACAGCAGCAATCGAGAGCTGTAAACCCATCATCCACACCTGCCAATTTTTCTTACAGAGGCTGAAGAAAAAGCAAAATTCATGACAAAATGTTGGCATAACACTCTGAAGCTTTTGCAGTTGTTCTGTCAGCTTGTATGTGTGACATATTAACCAAAATTCTTTGGGTACTTCTGGGCTTCAGGGGCTGCCCTTGGGGTGTATCTGCAGCACTGAATCGATCAGATTGTATTGCCAGGATATAAAGGGTGGTCAGAGAAATCTCGTCATACCTGGTATTATACTAACAACAAGGCCATTTTATTGCTTTTCTGTAAAGGAAAGAATATTTTAACAAGGGAGAAGAAAATTTAGGGGCTGAGCTTTCCTATTTGGAATAACCATGAAAAGTTGGTTTCATTTCCCCCAGCAGCACCAATAAAATCAGGATGAAAAGTCAATTGCTTTTACTGAAGCAGCAACAGTCTGAGTAAATTGTTTTGCTAAAATTCTACTAAAATAATTTCAAATAAACCCAGATATTTACTCTCTGGAGTTTGTTGTAGCGAGATTCTCATTTAGGGATAAAAAGTGGTGCTAGTTATGCAGTGGGGGATGAATCTGCCTGACTTTCAGTGTGATGTGCTCTGGAAATCCTCACAGAGTGTCCCCAGTTATAAATACTGCAGGCAGCTAATTCTTGGTCATTACTGTGATTTGTAGCTGATGCTGGAACAGAAACTGCCCTTTCCTCGCTCTGGTCCAGATCAGATCAAACTGTAGTAGCTGCATAATTAAATCTGAACACGTGTTTAAATGGAATTTACCTTTGCTTCCATCTCCCCTGGTTTTGGTACAGCATGGAAAGCTGGGGTTCATTTCTCTGGTCTCACTGCAGTGCTTTCCCTGCTGTTTATGGAGATATATTGATTTAAACTAGCTCAAAATGTTCTTCTGAGATCAGCTTCTTGCATTTGTCATTGAACATTCGTACTCGGTCTCCATCTCCTATTACAATATTTTTTAAACTTTGACTCTTTCTGATGATAAAGTTACAAGATATGCTGTGTGATTACTAAAGGATGTAGCTCACTGACATTTACATACTGCTCTGGAAGAGAAAGCTGCTGAATGGCATATAGACTGTAATTACTGCAGTCCTTTTATTCTCATTTTCTCTTTTCTCCCCCTCTTCTTTTTTCTTTTTTTTCTTTTCCTCTTCTATTATGCTTCTTTTCCTCTTCTTTTGCTCTCCTGTCACCTTTTTCTCTCCTTTTTCCCCAACCTTTCCCCCTCCTTTACCCTCCTGTTCCCCCTTTTGTCTCTGCTTTTTGCCTTCCTTTTCCCTTCTCTTCTTTTTCTCTTCTTTTTCTCTTCTTTTTCTCTTTTCTCTTCTTTTTCTCCTCTTTTTCTCTTCTTTTTCTCTTTTCTCTTCTTTTTCTCTACTTTTTCTCTTCTTTTTCTCGTTTTACTCTCCTTTTCCCCTTCCTCTTCCCTTCCTTTTCCCTTCCTTTTTTCTTCTTTTTTCCCCCCCTCCTTTTTTCCTCTTCTTTGTCTCTTTCTTTTCTTTTTACTCTTCACTCTTGTTACTCTTACATTTTCAGGTATGACCACGCCTCTGTTACATTTCACTTGTTTGCAGGCAGAAATTGTGTAAGCAGGGAATCAAAAGCGAAATCTGTGCCTCACTGATGGCAACAGCAGCATTTTGTTGGCATAAGCAACACGATTTTACCTCACAGGCCACTTGTTGCCTTTTTATTTGACCAGGCGCTGTCAGAGGAACACTTTAGGACTTTATCAGCTAAGCCAAAATCTGTGTGAAATACACCGTAAACATGAATGAGGAGTTAGGGAAGAAGAGAAAGCCGCCTTTTAAAATGCCACAGCTTTTATAACTTGAATAAATTTTCTTTATTGGGACACTAATTGTAACAGATCCCTCCTTTACGCTCCCCTGTTGGGAAGGACAGGATTTTTTTCAGGTTTTAGCAGAAGCAAAGGCTTGAGCTTTCTGCCCAGTGTTGCCATCTGGAAATTTTTTGAGGCTGGGAATATTTGAAGAGTCTGGATTTAGCCAGGAGGCTCCCGGGTCCTCCTCCAAAGCATGTGGTGCTTCAGTATCTCCACAGCCGTGGTGGGGCTGGTCTCAGCTGTGGGCTTTCAGTTACTGGAGACTGGACAAAGGCCACTTTTGCAAAAGACGTTAAAAGATTCTTGCCTGTAATTTCTCCTGAAAGTCTGGAACGCGTCTCGGAACGCCAAGGCATCCAAGCCTTTCCTCATGTCCGAGTCCCATTCTTTCTAAGGGTAAAACAGCGTTTTTTGAAAGCGAGATAAAGCTTTTCATGGGTCCACACATCAGTTGGGAAACTGGAGCCAAGTCCCTCAGCAATATAAACATTAAGCTGGACTCAGCCAAGTTCCCTTTTACAAGGAGAATATTTGGCTGATTCCTCTGTGTTTCCCAAGGCCGGAGCTGCCGGGATTAACTCACGTTCCGATTTTGTGCCTTGGCCCCCGCTCAGCTCCTGCTCATGCATGGAAACACTCGACTGGGAAGGGCAAAGCCTGGGATAACCTGTGCAAAAGTGGATTGTTGGCTTCATTCCAGAGTTCTCAGGGCACACTCAGACACATCCTGGTTTGCTATGCACCGTGGATACAGGCACCTTCACTGGATTTAAGCTAATTCTAGGAAAGGCCACTGGAGTTTAAGGTATGAATAAGAACAAGTGGATGTTTAGAGAGAAGTGTGTCCCAGGGAAATGGTGCTGCTTCATCCTTACCCGGTCCTGACTGTAGCCTTCCAAATACCTGAAGCAGGCATGAGCAAAAGTCTTTCATTTTCTGGAGAGGAACAAGGCTGGAGTTTTTTTCCTTTTCCCTCATTGCTTTGTGTGTTCCCTCAGGGCTTTCTTGGTTTCCCTTTAGGAGCTTCCTGGCAGTTTTTTGGGTCAAGCAGCACGGCACTACTATCCAGGCGAACTTTGCAAGAAAGACTGTGTAACACCTGAGCATGTGTTAGCTTGGCAAAGGTGCATCTAAACCCTAATTTCTCAGTTACCTACTGCTTTACTACATAAATAATGCAGGATTCTTTCCAACTTGCATCACTCTTCCTTATTTAACCTGGAGAGTGTTTGGGGTTGAGAGTAACACTGATAGGAAAGATTCATCACCATGGATTACTGCAGTACGTTAGAATTTCATTTCTCCTATTCCTCAAGACTCAGCTCTTCCTGAAATTTATACCTGTACTATTTGCAATGTATTAGGAAGAATGAAATTTTGCATTTTAAACTATTTCGGCATAGCGAAGAGTAAAGCCTCATTTGTTACCATAAAATAGTGCTCAGTTTTAAGTCACTGTAAGAGCTGTTTTCACATATGCAGTAAAGCCAAGATGATTTTCAGACTCTCATTTCTATTCTGATCCTGCCTGCTGCAGGCAGCAGACACAAAAACTGCTCATGTCCACTCGGCTTTAAGAGCTCCACGTTTGAAACATCCCAATCCAACTGACACTGTGTGATGTGTGGGTCAGCATGGGGCTTCACCCTCAAACCATGAATATAAACCTTTCTGTTGTATGAGATGCTCATGAGGCTTTTGTGTCTGTCTGCAAATAGAGAAAAATAAAGCATACAACTTGATGTTTCAAGGGAGGGAAGTGCCCTTCCAGTGGTAATGGAAAAATAATATTTGTTGTGCCCAGGTGTAGGCAGACAAATCTCAAGGCTTATTAGAGATAATGTCCATGCCTGATTCATATGCATGGTTCTGTCTCTTTGTCTTGATTATTTCAGTTCTGTTGCCCACAGATTGTTTCCACAATCCCTTCAGTGATAACCCCAAATTGCGGATCTCATAGGCTCATTGTTTAGTATGTTGCTGCACATTTTCTTGGGGAGGAGTCAAAACAGTGCTCAGATAATTTGTTTGCAGTGCTGCGTATAATGTGAGAGCTGATACAGGCTTTGAAGGATAACCTGGTTTTAGTGAAACTTGATTTGGCTCAGTCCATAGGAAACAGAACCACCATCTACAGCAGTGCTGGCACAAGGCTGAGGTTTCAGTTCTCTTCAGAAGGCAGATTCTGCTGAATCTGTTCCACAGCTGCTTGCGCAGTTTTCAGTCCAGTAAGGCTCAGACATTTCCGTAAAAATACTCTGTACACACAAGTGTGGTTCAGCTGGGTGGTGGAGAGCTCAGCCTGCATATTCAGCAAGATTGCTCAGGATTAAATATGTTTTGTTGTCTTAAATTAGATGGACATAACACTTGCTACAAGAACCTTCATCAAAATTAATAAATCATGGATTGTGTTTTTAAGCCAAATGCTGCTGTGTTCACAGCATGCTTCCTTCTTCCTCCCCCTGAGATGTTAGGCCATTAAAACAGTCCAAGATTTTTTTCCTTGTATTCCTTTAGACTTTTTAATGCTTTTCTGTGTATGCCATCATGTCACTGCAGGCAGGTAATCAATTGCAAGGTTACACCTGAAAAGTGTATTAGCTTTTCTTATTTGTCTGGCCAGAAGGATTACTGTCAAAAGGGACTCAGCACTGTTACATGCATGGAGAGCTCTCATTCCCTGCTGTAGATGCACCCATGACTCCACAGCCATTTAAAGAGCACATGAAGAGTTAGAGAGACTTGGATGGTCCTGAAAAGCTGTTGAGATGCAAACCCAAACCAGAGCCATACACCTGGGTGCCTTCATAATTATGTGTCTGCCAGATGTGCCATGGTCCTGAGCTGCAGGAGGAGAAGACTTTGAGAAGATTAGGAAAGCGGGGTGCAAGGAGAAATTAATTATGTGAGGGGATGGACAGTGACTCTACATCTATTTGCCTGTAGCCTCCTCTGTGAGGTGGTGATCATGTGCTCCAGCCCAGAACCCTCAGAGAGCACACAGAGCACCTGAACTGAGGCATCAAGCAACACAAAATAATGCAAAAGGCAGTGGATGAGCAGCTTACTCTGCTTGGTTTTCTTCCAAGCTTGTGCCCCAGCAGAACAAGATGTCATTTTTCTCTTGTCCTCTTGGTCCCTTTTCTGTGCATGGTGTGTCTTCAGCAGAAAAACTGCTGTCACAATGACACACTAACCCCGTTTAGCCTCAGGTCCTTTTTATGTGGGGTGGGGGAAAGCACAGACTGTGTGTGCTTGTGACAGTACTTTGTGATAGAGGGAACTATGTCTGAACCTTTGTGTAGGCAATCCTTGCTGAGAGGGCTGTCCTTAAAAATGTTAAATGTATAGAATAAATGTATAGAATTTTGTTAATCACGGATCTGAATTTTCTGGCATTCCTCTAAGGTTCTGCAGGCCTTTTATTGTCTCCTGAAAGTCTCGTGCACAGTTATTTGGTCATTGTACACCCCACACTGGGTTATTTTTGTCCAGCGTAAAGGTATTTCTGTTTCTCACAGATGACACCTGGGTGAAGCCTAGTCTAGACACTCCTCAAAATCTTGTCTCTAGTAAATGGGTTTTCAGCTTGAAGTAAAATCTCAGCAGAGACCAGGCTGCTTGTAGACTGAGCATATACTGGCCACTCAAAACAAACTGTCCTATACTGTGGAAGAGATTAAACATGTGAAAACCAGAATTTTTCCCATCTTCACTAGGCTTTGATCCTATATCAAACACTATGTATTATTTAGCTGTGTAAAGATTACTCCTTTAATTGCAGGTATTTATTCTGGGTTGCCTTTGTTCATGATTTACTCTAGAAATCAGTAAATTAGGTATTCCATTAGGTACTTTACTTGGGTAAGTTAAACACAGGAAACAGTCTTAGAGGAAATCTATTAATATTCAAAAATTAATTCCTCAAAAGTGTGGGAAAGGCAGAACTAAGGCTGGCTGTGCTATCCAGGCACATAGGAGAGGTGGGAGGAGATGGACTGTGTATGTTCTACCCTTGCCCTGCCAGTGTGAATCCTTTTAAATTGCTCAACAGGAGAGGGAGCTTCAAGAAACAGCACTGCTAAAATTACCTGCACCTCTCTAGTAAGCGCAGAATCCACCTTGCAAAGCTCTGGCTTTCCTGGAAAAGATGTTCACAGAAAGAGCTGGAACTGAACCCCAGCAAAGCAGGCCAAGACTAAGATCCCAAGCCTTAGCTGACAAATGGAGTGGGTTTGAAATGATGGCACCAATGGTGTATTCTCAAGAGGGTCCCCCCACACGGCAAATTTGAGTTCAGATTTGCTTGGGAAGGAGAAAATTGTGCTCAGGAGAGCTCGGGCACCTTTTCTACAATGTGGTACCTTCCTCCTCCCTCCGTTCCCATTACGCCTCCTCACTCTGACAGACAAAACCTTTGTTGACGTTCAGGCTCACAAAATCTCCCACTCCTTTTAAAATTAGAAGATTTTTCCCTCAGTGGGAGAGAGCCAAGTCTGTTAAAGCAGCAGCACAAGACACCTGTGAAGTCCCTGGTTTCATGCTTGGGTGCAGTTTCTTCCTCAGTGCGTCCTGCCACTCCAGAGGGAATCAGTGCTCCTTCATCAGACATCCCTGGCATAAGATCGATCCTCTGAAGGTTGTAGCATTTTTAGAGAAGCATAAATGAATTGCTGAACTGACAACCCCTTCCACAGTTTAGTATATGGCTTTCAGGAAGAGAAAAAATTGGCCATAAAGGAAAGATCTTTCATGTCCATCCAATTCCCTGATTCAGATCCCTTAGAAAGGTGTCAAAGCTAACAAGAAATGTGTCTAACAAGACAATGCCTAACAAATGTCTGACAAGATAATTCTAAGCCACGTATTTGGTTTATTGTATATATGTGTGTGGAGAGTTTTAACTGGTTTTTAATCCACCATGACATTTGCTTGACTCTGGAGAAATCGTACAAGCTTTGTATTTGGGGCTTTCTTCCTCCTTCTCCTCATTGTCTTTCTGGATTTCCTTGTTCTTTCATTCCATGATTCTTTTTTCCCTAGGTGTGTTTCTGTAGGAGCAGTGGAAGGACATGTAGCACAAGTTGTCAGCAAGCTGCCAGGTTGTTTATCCTGTTTCCTTCAGGTAGTGTTGTGGGTTGTTTTCATGTTTGGCTCAGTCATGCCAGTAAACATTTGCAGATCACAATGGTGTTTATTCAGAAAAGAAGCCAAAGGTCTCAGACTCAGAACATGAATAAATGCAAGGTCAGTGTTCTTGTGCTGAGCCATTGCTTTCAAATTCCTGTGAATTATTCTGGATTTTTTCCTATGTCGGTTGGCTTGAAATACCTTTTTGAACATATTGATTCATCAGCATCGAATCAAAAGCTTGGCAGCTATTTCTTGATTAAATAATTATTCCCAAACTAATAAACATCACAGCAGGGTTTAATTAATACATGTCAGTCATATGGCTTTTTTTTCCCCTCTTTCTCTTTTTTTTTCCTTCCTAAAAATACCGTGTTCTGAAATTAGTATCTGCAGAATAAAGGTGTGGGCTTTTTTCTGCAGTGAGCCATGGGAAAGACAATTAAGGAGTCTGTTGATTGCATCCACTTCTCTTTCTGTTTAGGCATGGATATCTCATTTTGGAAAGTTTCCTGCTAGAAAAGCTGCAAAAATCTCATTGGAAACCCTCCTTGCCCCTGTAGGACTGTTGTTATTGTAATAAAAACAACTCTGCTGAAACTTTATCTTTTATGAAAAATCTTCCACTAACATCTTAGTTTTATTAACCACCTCCCAGACCAGAACCTATGGAGAGATTGAGGCAGTATTGGGGATAAAACGTCATAATTTAGAAGTGTTAAACCCCAAAATGCTGCCCAAGATTGTGTGTTTGTGTAACAGTTTCGTTCGCTGACTTTACTCTCTGTGCGATAAGAGGTTAGGAGTGGGCAAAAAGCAGGCTCAACACTTTAAAGAATATAAAGAGGTTTATTACTAACAGAATTAAAGGTAAAAGAAAATAACATGAACTTAAAACAAACCCCCCTTTCTC